>JADDOH010004460.1:0-105807 GCA_016648135.1 Agrypnia vestita
AATAATACCTTACCTCACTTCCTCAATGAAGCGACTACAGTTAAACGGGAAATCTATATTATTGAAATTTTGCTATATTCACTCATATTATATACTCAACAATTATGCGATTCATTGTTGTGTACCAACAATTTCTGTTTTAAGCAGTACAAACAATTTATTTATTTTACTTAACGGTCGTATATTTTTAAAAGAAATTCCGAGTCACCAAACATTATCAGGAATGTCATAATATTTAGGAACGCGGTTACGAATTTGTAATTAAAAAATTTTTTTGGATCGAGCAAATCACAAGAAGAAGAATGAGAAAAGTTTTTCTCCGTATATTTATAATAAACGAACTTATCTATAGTATAGTGTCTACCTATCTTCCTATTTTTTTTATCTATCTGTATTTAATTTCTAACAATATTAAACAGTGTCACTATTTTTTAACAACTGCTATTTTGAATCAAGACCTCCTAGACCAATATTTCTGAAAATTTAAAATGGACAATAGTTTACAGGTCGTAACTAAAAAAAATCATTTTATTAAAAAAAAATTCACCAAAATACGCAACATCCGAAAAAATTTTTTTTTCTAAAAATCTACCTAAATGTGTGAACAGAATTTGAACCGCTAGCGCTGTTAACGTTTCTTAACTTGAACCGCTGATAACGTTGTTAAATAATGTACATTTCTATCGCAACATTTTTTCCCGTTATCGTTTGTATATTATGTTGAAAAGCGAGGCTCATTTCTACGTCAGTAAAAGTGTAATTATTTTAATTTTTTGTTCGCATTCAGAATTTATTACTGTGATGTCAAATGATCGAAATCTAACGAGATCATTTTTCCAGTAATTTAACTTTTTTTTTATAAAAAATAAATTTCGAAATGATATTTATTGTTATACGTAAAATAAATGCTTTATTTTGTTTATTTTATGTTATTTATTTTTGTTTATTATATCGTTGTGTTCTATTTATTCTCTTTTCTTTTCGTGTTTTCTCTCACACAATTTTTTTTTTGTAAAGGTATTTTTGGAAGTTTTAAATAAAATTTACTTTCTGTAAATTTCCGTTCATTAGTCTGCTAAAAATCTTTAAAAATTCATTCTAATTGAATTTTCACAGCCTGTGTATTTTTTTAAAAGTTTGTTTATACACGAACACACATTGACTTAAATGACACAAAATAATTCCTAGCTTGATTAAAAAAAAATTGGATATGGACATGTATTTTGCTAACCAAAGTAGATACGTTTCCTTTTTGTACGTCTGTGTATTATTAAAAAGGTTATTGATCCGATGGGTCAAACACTAATCGTGGTTCGGAGAATTTCATACATGTCTTTACATTTACTTTCGTACTTTTCGGAACTGTTTGGCACATTTCTGTGATTTCGGCAAATTTTGGCTTTTGTCATATTTTCAGTGAACTTCTTAATTTAGAACTCGAAAAAAGCACTGTATTAAAATGAATAAAAAAAGTTTGGCGAAATAAAAAGATTAATAATTTATTTTTATAAAGCGTGTAAGATTAGCAAAATCATCAACGCCTGGTCGAAGCTGAGATAATTGCAATTTAATAATGCAATATCATTTATAGGTGTGGGTTTCTGCTGTGTTCGTGAGATTGCACACGCACGCCAAAGAGATACGACACGCCACAGCGAGAGTGTGTGTGACAATGGGAGTGAAAACATAAAAGTAGCAAACACTGCAATCATTAGATCATTCATTTCTATTGATTACCACACGTGCAATTAATAGTAGCGTAAAACGCAAAAAACAGACAGAATTTTTTCTCTCTTAAAAGTAGAATTTTTGTGAAGTGACTTGTGTAGCCAAGATAGTTCAAGCAAGGCATAGTATTTGAATAACCATCCGGACCAAAGGTGATGATCACTTAAGCCAGTTAATGGAAGTCATAATGTGCCACATTCTGAGTTTCCCATATAAGTAGCTTCATTTCTGTAAGATTTCTACAGTTTATCTTAATTAATTATCATCCCTCTGTTCAAAATTCAGTAATTGGGTTTTTAGACCATACATATAAAAATATTGTTTAAATATTATTTAATCGCAAATGTTTGGATTAATTATTAAGTGGATTTTTTTTATGGTTATACATTCAACGTCATACAGAATGGGGGATTTTTAATGCTTATATATTCAACGTCATATAGAATGGTGGGTAAAGAAAAAATCGCTTTAGGCGTATAAGAATTTTATATAAATAGTAGAAAACCAAAAATAAGGAAATCTTCATTTTCAAGTTGTTAAACTACTGTACACAGAATTTTATATAATGGGATAATCGTAGAGAATTTTTCGGATAATATTTTTCGAGAAATTCTGTTTAAGACTTTCCGAAATTGGAGAACATTTCATTCATGTATGTATTGCTCGTATGAAAGTACTTGCGCAATATATGTTATTCCACCATTCTAGACCTTTCAACCACATCAATGTATTATTCACGATTACAGAAACAGGTATTCTTATAGCCAATTCTATTAATTAGGTATTGTTCTAGACTTTCTTCTTAAAAAAACAACGACCGCTAACTATTTCAAAATCCCATCCAGCATTGACCGTAGTGTAGATTTCATCAGATAGATTTCGTCAGTATATAGGTATATGTGTGTCTTTTACATTTTGTTTTAGGCCTAATATTAACGAAGTTATTGAATAGTCACCATTTCGAAACAAGATGACAGATCAGGCAAGTTTACCCAAGTGTCCGAGAAATCTTCCAAAAAATTTGATAGAATTGTGATAAGAATTACGAGAGTTATCGTGCCCATAAAAACCGTTTTATCGGAGGGAGATGTCAAAGTCTTCTACCAGAAGACCCTCTGCAGTTAGTTCTTCTATTGAAATCTCTATTGAAATAATTTGGTTTGTCCTGTGATTCGGATACTGTTTATTCAGGAATTCAGGTTAGTTTTGATTTTTAAAAAAATAAGTTAAAAAAACAAGTCATTGTGCTTCTTCACTTTTAGTTAATAGTTTGTTCTCGCATCTCTTTCATCCACTTGCAACGAATCGTAAACTATAATAAACAAACAATTTAATTCTAATCGAACAGTAACATCTTATAGTAATCAAATGGAACCAAAATGGACCATGAAAATTTAGTACTCCTGAAGCATTTTTTTCTCTGCTCAAGTGCTCTATCGGACTCGAATTAATGTATATTTTGGGATAGCATTAATAATTTTTTGGTATTAATTTAAGATGGCCCTGCTAAAAGAAGCCTCAACGACCGTGAAGCGGTGTGTCAATATAGAAAAATATGGCTTCTATTTTCTCTGCCTACCCCTGCGGAGAAATGGCATGATAGCTAGTTAGTTAGTTAATTTAGATACTATTTGTACGCTGTTTTATTCACAAATATTATGGATTATAGTTAAAAAATTTCACTATTATTTTTAAATTTTCATACTTTAATCGTCAGAATATACTTATAGTATTGAAAAGATGTGATCGGTCCTGGATGAAACGTCCGTAAAATAACACGAAAAATATGACACGTTACGCATAAATACTCTTACATGAAGTGTGAAATATAATTAAGGGAAAGTAATAAACTTTATTAATAAATACGAGATAAATGCCAGTTGTATCAATGCCAAAAATTATTGATGTATATTAATTATAATATAATTATACCAAGTGCTTGGCAAATATTATGTGGTTTAATTATGAAATATTTAGCAAGGCAATTAAGTCGAATATGATGTGCGATGTGCGATGATTTATTGTATGTATGTATATTGTAGAAAAAAAAATGTAGCGCTGAATGTAAATTGAATAGAAAGTCTGCTATTCAAAAAAGAGACAAATATTTATTTATAAATAATGAAACTTTTACATTTGTGAAGGGGCATCAATACAGTGGCGTAGCTACCGCTTCGGCAGCCCGGGAGGGCCCTAAATAGCTGATCAAGATCACAAAGCAAAACAAGAAAGAAAAAATATCCAACTCTAGCAATTACTGCCCTTCACTGAAGCACCAAAATATATCTCTGTAAAATTCTTACGTCAGGCCAAATATAAAATTTGTTCCGAGAAGTTTCGGTATCTATATTATATAATTAAAATCATGATGATTAGTAATGTTATTAATGTGAAAGAAACGATAATATTTATGATAAGTAAAACATTGTAAAATTGCATTATTGGGGAAGGACAGAGGCCCCGCGTACCGGGGGCCGGGAATGTGCTAAGCCACTGAACGATCACTAATAAAATAACACTTCTTAGTCAAATATATCAGAAGTAACGGAAAATGAGGACACATTCGCGTTTTCCGTATTTTGAATGTCTAGATTTCCATGGCGTTAATGCTTTAGCTGGCGAGAATGTTCAAACACAAAGGGATGCATTGACTGATGCCAGACAGAATAAAACCACGAGTACATTTATGGGAGTGACTGAAATAGTAACACGCTATTCTGCATTTACTCTACCCACATAGTTAAGGCGTGGAACACACGATAGTTTCAAAAGTAATCTAAATTGTGATTCGTTTTTTTCATACAAACATATAAAAATACGAGCTAAATATGCAGCTACATATTTTGACTTATTTTCGTTTTAAAGGCCTAATCGTTTGTGGATTCTCATTGCACTATTTTGTTGTATTAACGCGAGATGGTGTTCTGTGATATCTCGGAATATTTTATTATTTCTATTTCAATAAAAATAATCTTTCCAGAAAAATACTCGAATAATATTTAGTCATGCGAATACTATTTCTGCTTCATTAAAAAATGTACTATACGTTGCAAAATATGCAACCTTTCTTTCATTTTTATTATCTACTATAAAACCATATTTTATACAATGCTTTTAATTGTTTTTTACAAGACTATCAAGATAGATATATATATATTATAATATTATATCGATATGTATATATAGAAATAATTTCATTTTAATAAAAAAATCTTATTTAAAAATTAATTGTGCGTATTAAATTGTCCTCTAATTATTTATGTATATTCTAATCACTATATAGCGCTACAATATTAATAAAAAAATAATCGGCATAAATAAAGATAAGGTTTTTTTTTTTTAAATAGTAATTGAATAGAATGATAATGCTATTATTATAATGATTTGAAACGGAAGTAATTTCGAACGAAATTGGGTATAAATACATTAAAAAGAGTGAACCGGAACTCAATCAAAGTAAGATTGCACCGAACTCAGTCTACCGATATCAAATACGACATTCATCATCGCTTATCAGAGTGAGAAACAACATCTGCGATTATTCAGAATCGTATAAATAGATTTATGGAGCACCACTGTAATTTATTTTTTATCTTTCAATCTCAAATATTATAATTGCGTTCTTTGGATATTTTTGGTCGGAAATTTATTTGTAATTTTATTGTTGTAATTGTAGTATTGCTTGACCACAATAACTTGGCGTGCGGCGACTTTGGAACTAAAACCCGCCCCGCGGTAACCCCTCGCCCTGTCATTCAGTACAATTTTGTATTTGCTGTGGGGGCTGTGACATCTTGATTATCAATATACCTTTACTGAATTATTATGTCCAAAACACCCTAAACAGTCCGGGATGGTGCAAGAACAATTGCCAATGAAGTATTAAAGTTTTGCGAAGCTGAAAAAGCAAATAATGGACCGATATTACCATCTAACAGTTTGACAAACAAAACGGCCGCCATTACGGCTTGGTTTCTTTAGTGCTGCCCGACCAAATTTCTATTAAAGGTTACGACACCGGCCACCGGACATTCTGTACATTATGTATTGTGTAATAAATTTATAGTGGTCGCATTCTAGTTAGGTAGTAAGCATTCAGGATATGGACTCAAAAGTGTCGTGCAGGCTGTGAATCTGAATCTAAAGATTAAATTACTCTAGCATCATTTTCTGTACTTTCGTAGTAATTAGGGTTTTTCGACAGTGTACTTTTTAATCCCAATTATAATAATTTCGTTGTCAGTTTGTCCGTCCGTCCGTCTGTCTGTCCGTCCGTCCATTAGTTTTACGCACGCACAATTGCCAGGGTTTAAAATATTAGGTGCCACTAACTGCCAGGGAAACGTGTTCAAATATTTTGATAAAAGTCGTTATTATTATTTTATGGGTGTGGCTATAAATAAGTAAGTATTCTTTAGGAACCGGCATGCAAAAGTACCTTTATTTTTGACGGGTTACAGCTAGTATTATATTAAATATATTTCATTTTTAAATATCCGCCTTTCATTACGTAACTATGCATGTTTATTTTTAGTCGCTGGCGAGACGTATTTAATTCTCACATTTGTAAAACAAGAACCACGAAATAATAAATGGTTTTCATATCATTAATATTTACTTCAAAGTAATATAAAAGACATTTGCATGCATAAACAGTAGAAGAAAGGTTATTGAAAAAAATGACAAGAAACAAAATGGTGGACTTGCAAACATCGGGTGAGAAGGGGATGGAATAATGTGAATATGAAATAAACCAAATGAAAGAATTTTTTTTTTTGTTTGTTTTTTACTGTTATCCTATCATGATATTCTGCAATGTCACGTGTCCGTATGATGAGAGATCCCGAGATAAATCTCGAAGATTTAATTTAGGTACATCTCGGTACCGTGTACCTGAGATTTTGATCTGGAGATCATCTCAGAGATCAGCTTAAAATGGACAGCAACATTAAACACGCGCATACAAACACCACCCAAAACCATAGATACAATAATTTATACTGAAAAGTTGGACAAATATAATGTAGTAAATTACAAGCGTACATTCCGTTTTAAATGCTATTTGGACGACTGAAATTTACCAAAAAGATGAACGTAACAACTATAGTTATTCCCTGGTGTGTGAGAAGCCAGTGTCCACTGGGCTACGAGGGCCGCTTAGCTGTAACCTTCGAAAGTGTGAAGACGCGAGAAGTGAGAAGAGAAGAAGTGAAAAACGCGAGCACAGTGAACTACAAAAGCCGTGTCTTCAAAGGTCTCCCGGATGCGTAATCCCTGTCTCGGATATTGTCTCAAGTCGAAAATCTCAACCATGTATATACGTTGGTACAACCATAGAGAATTCACCAACGCCGGCAAACGTTCCAAAGTATTTTCTCGTCATGCAGGTAAGCAATACATATCTATATTCAACATTATTAGCTTTCTACAACTTTTATAATGCCGTCTCGCCATGGCGTGCAAACAGCGCACGTATTTGAAGCATTATCACCGAGTTTGCCCATTCACTCGGACCCATCGTGCGAATCAAATTAGCGAACGGTTTTCAAATACGGTCGGCCGGGCCGGGCGCCTGGCAACAGGCGGGCGGGGGCCGGCCTTCGGTTTCACTCGTTTCAATTCAAATTTAGAACGCCGCGATATGGCGGCAACGGCTACCGTAGGTAACATTTTTAACGTGGAATATTTTTTGTTCGCGATGAACTCTTTCCACCCCATGATAATGATTTCGATGTTTTATAACACCTGTTGGACTATGCGTCGGAATATTTCATTTAACATTTGGAACGACAGTCTGGCATTTTTAACCAAAATTAAAATATAAACAAATACATTTCAATTTAAAGTAGTAATAATTTATAATAATTGTGTCTTAATTGCAAGCAGTGACAGTGAAGATAACAATAAAACAATGTCATATTACAGCGAGTCTTTAGTATTTTTTTACGGGCCGGAAATCAGAAATAGGTTTATTTTATTATTCTTATTCATAAAACGTTATTTTTGTGAAAACTTCAAATTGTTGAAAACCAAATTCGCGCCAAAGAAGTCGAAAAACGAATATTTAATCATTGACGCTTAGGTAATATCTCAATTTGATCTAAATATCTGATGACACTTTGTTGTTCCAAGGAAACAACAAGCTTGCCTTTTAATATTATATATAGTTGATTTCTAATACAATGTACAATTTATTTCTAATGTTACGCGACAATCTTTATATTAATTAAACATATACACAGGGGTGTAACAAAGCTAGTCCACAATACTTTACAGGTAGATTCCTGCCGGTAAATTATGAATCGAAAATGTTGGAACCACCATTACCTAATGTCAATAGTTATGGAGATATACGACATCAAAGTTTGCCTTTTTTCAATATTTCTGACTGATTCTGATTTTTTTAAAACGTTCGACAATCATTGCAGTGACTTACATCGAAAATTTAAAATTATTCTCTTTACTAAAATTCCAATAAACTACTAAAAACCCTCCAATTAGAATTTCTGCAGGGATTTTTATAGTTTTATTTGACTTGAATGTGTATTACTGTAATGATAGTTCAACGTTTTATAAGGTATTTGGAAAAATATTTTTTAAAAATTAGATTTAATATTGCATAACTCTCTGACTATTGATAATAGGTCATGATTGTGTGAACATTTTCGCCTAATAATCGAGGCAGGAGTCCACCCGTGAAGTATTGTGGACTAGCTCTGTTACACGTGTATATAAATTTGATTTCAGTTTCATTTTACAAGTTATTCATTGGAGACATACAGTCATCTTCTCCGCCTTCGTTACTCCCTTGACAGAGCAATCTTGGTTGCTGAAAACAATGACCGCACGCGGAACTATCCAGCGCCATTCCTGAAGTGAGTTATCGGTTGAATAATTGCAGGTGAGCTGGTCTGCAAATGAGGTATTGGTTGCAGACTTGCTTCCTTCGACTCCGCATTGAACCACCAGCGTCTTCATCGCCTCGTTGCATCATCTGATACATAAGTCCCGAGTATTTCAGGATGCGCATTTTCATAGTGGAAGACAGACATTGCTCAACATTTGAGTCTTATAAAATAAAGCTGTTGGTTCTGTATGCTAAGGGATTCAAAGAATACGCCACTAGCGCCGTATCTATTATTGGGTCTTAATATAGTATTACTATAAATAAGAAAGAACTTATTCTTATTAAATTCATTTTTGTATAACATTTTAAGACTTCTTATACCTATTAGTTTGTCATGTTGAGAGTTTGACTATTAGGTACAAGAGCGAGAACAAACAGAAACAGTATTAATAAGTACTAAAGATAGCCAAATTAAGGTATGCGTATGAGCTTTTAACCCACTATACATGATCTAACATTTCTTACAAAAAATATTACGGTTAGTAGTTCTATTTAAATTTAGTGCGTGTGTGTGTGTGTGGTTTGGCACTGATTAGCGGCACTTCGGCAACAATTTGTTTTATTTTCTCGAAGAATTTATATATTCCTATGTTCTGTTGCTACGCCAGTAAGATGCTTCATTCATTCAAGATACATATTAAATAATATATGTACTCTAATTAGAACGCTATAGAATGAAATCAAAACTACGCAGAATAATAAATGGAATTTCATGAATAAATCCAGTGGAAAATTACACACATTTACATAATAACGTGTTAATGAATGTTATTGTTATTATTAATTTCATGATTTTGATAACCTATACTCAATTAAAAAATATCTTATATGAATGTCCGACTAATTATTTTAACGTAGAATATGTTTATTTAGCGAATAAGAATCATCAAAAAAATTTTTTTAGATTAACAAAATTATGTTAAATTTTTTATATACTCTCACTTTGTGTTTTATTTTCACCTTAAACGGTACCGAGATTATACCAGTCACTTCAAAAAGATTTGTGAAATCAAAAACCTTTAGCAGACCCGCGAATTAAAAATCATTACCACCGTCATCATCATGAAAATGAATCATCCGTAGTAAAATAAATTATTAAAATGAACACAAAAAAAAAAACATCTCCATCCATATTATTAATTGCAAAAATAATTATCATTATATACTTTATTTTTAATAAGACTCATTTGTGGCATAATTTTTGGTCAGTCCACATTTGACCTGTTAACAAACATACTCAAAAAGAGTTATTTTTAAGTTGCTAGCAATACATTTTTTTATAAACATATATAAAAAAAACATAAAGTTTTTATGATTAAAGTTCTTCCGTGATTGTAGACTCTTGGGCTTATAACAACGATTACAACACAACCGTTAGTTAACTGCCTTACAGACCGCCGATTCCATCTGGGTCATAAATCACCGTTTCTCATGATGTGTTGTGGAGTAATTCGAAAACTACAATCATCAATGGTCAAAATCCTCAATTAACCAGCTGTCTAACTGCACAGGCTCTCCATCTCTGCTTAATCGGAGTGGATTTATGAGTTGTTAATTAATTAACTTCGTCACAGTTAATTAGTACAATCGGTCAAGTCAGAATAATTTAAAGTAGTGTAATGTGCAGTAAATGCATCTGATGTATGTATGCGACATAATTGCTTTTAATGATAATGAATATTTTTCAATATATTATTTTCCTCGGATACCTACATAAACATATTTCAATTTTTGTTTTATTATTGGATAATTTCATTAAATATGCTCGGGTTGGTGGAAGGTTGGGAATCAAATACATTTTTGTACTGGTCTTAGTGCAGAGTGCAGCATATAAAAGTGGATTTAGGTCACTTGATTTTAATGGATTTCTGCATCCGACAAGTGTGTTTTCAAAGCTTATGTATGAATTTGGGTTGGAGATTGGAGTCAAGATGAATTAAAATCGCTTAAAAACACAAGTGTCACGTTTTGAAAAATACATCTTGGTTAATAATTTGTTGAAATTAAATATATTATTTTAAATATGTACGTTCTAATAATTTAAATATAAGGATAGGGGATTGATATTTTATTTAGCAGAACACCGGTAAAAGTTCTCACAATAATTGTTTGGAATATGTGATTTGTTGAAATATGTGAATGTGGGCTTATATACATTTTTCTATAAAATTATATATACCTTCTACAGGGCCGTGCAGTAAGAAAGTTGAAGAATAAGTTTTTCCCAATAATTATTCAGATTTTATTTATTTCATTTCGATATTTTTTTTCGATATATTTTTAGTGTACGTTAAATGCCTCAATGTTCTTATACGAGAATATTTAAAATTAGAGTTTTATGCTACGAAAATAAGATAACATGCTGGTGTCCTGGAATGAGGCATGAAACCCGACCACTGGATCAGTCTTGACTACTAGCACGAAGGATGAAGAATCATTCACTTTGATGTTGTGGACACAATCTTAATTTATTCAAGGCAGTATTAACATAAAGTGGACCTTTTCAGGTGAGACACGGCTCCAAATTCATCTCCACAAGTCCCGGTCCCGGGTTGTCCTCGTGACTGACTCCAATATCTCTCCAGCCAGCAGATGCAAAGCACTTTTGTGCTATTTTCCCTAAAAGTCCTAAAATTCTACCCAAGATAATTTACTTTTCTAGCTGTCATATTGAGGCATATTTTGGCCGGAAAATAAGTGTCGTCCTTTACTAGCTGCACATTTTCAAGTCTTGAAGTGTGTCCAAGTTTTTTGTTTACATTATGATCCACAGTCTCGTAAGTTCACGGACATAATAATTAGTTGAATTCTTTGTTTGAGGGATATAATAACGACTGATTGATAAGGAAGTCATCAGGTACAAGAAAATTTGGTTTAAAAATAGAATTAATAATTCTGAGAGATCCTCTTAGGAGATTGTAAAAGTTATATGTATATGGAAGAAAACAGTATTTATGTATTTTATATTTATACACTAAAACTGCAAATTATGAAACAGAATTTTCTCGAAGAGGCGACCTTAAAATTCTAGAATTCAGTGGTGAAGAGGGTAATGACGATAGGGGTTCTTGTTCTAATACCCTCCGATTATATTATGTAATAACCTTCTAGAAATTACAAAAAAACGCTCATCAAAACTCACTGACATCATTTCTCTAAAGATATAAAATATAATATCCCTAACCACCCAAGACTCAGTCGGGATGCGTAAATTAAAATTATGTCTGGACTTTGTTGAAATTGAAATTTGAAATCTTATGATTTCTCGGAAATTTGCTACGCAAGGCGGGCTATTGCCAAGAAAGTGTCGTCCAATCTGATTCTCTCATTTTGCATTAGTGCCATGTTCCACTTGGCGTTTCAACAACCCTCGCCCGCATTTGAGAAGAAGGTTAAACGAATGTCAATTTCTTATATATTCACTACAAATATATTTGTCTCCACTGTGTTTATACTTTAAAAATATTTTGACGAAATAAAGACCGTCTAATCATTTATTATTAATAAATTCGGTTATATTAAAAATTTTAAGACAACTAACTGTAAATTCGTTTGACGTTGTAAGAAAATGATTTTAAATGTTGTCAAACAGAATAGACTAGACAAGCAATTTTCCCCTTTGCATGTAAAATTTTATTCAAATAAACACTTGACTTTCTCTTCCAGTCTTTTTACATGAGGTAGGTATATGAACGTGGTCAATCTTTGATTGCTTTGTTTTGAAAAAGAATGTGCATAAATTATGAATTTGAAAAACGCGTTTTTTAGATTATTTTTATTTATTTCTTTCTATTTATTCGAAAAAACAACAGCTAACAATAATTAAGTAAATACAAATGTTTAACATAAAAGCCAATTATAGGTGTATGATATGAAAGACATTTCGAAAGATTTGATTAATGTATAAAGAGTTGAAGCTCGCCGAAAAAGTAGCTGATCTTTTTATTAAAATTTATCTCCATATATGGTCGAGAATCAGAAGGAGACGGTATCATTATATTTCATTTAATGATAGTATTTATATAATATGTTAGTATTTATAATATGAATAGATTTCATAGACATTTATTTCTGTAGCCAGAACCCCTTTTGTCCACACCGACCGGCTAATAAATGGCCGCCACCAAGATCGTATGTCCGTGCTCTTAATTCAGACACCCAGTCTGAAACGACCGAAATATATTACCCTCCACGGTTGATTTACTCTTATTATACTTATTTCAATGAAATTTATAATTTCGAACTTCAGAGATTTTCACCGGCGGCGCGACACTCAGTCTACCCAGACCCGCCATTTTCTGTCACGTTACCAGCTTTCTAATTCGGATTACAAATTATAGCTGTAATAAAAAAATATTTTTATCATCCGGGTAAAGTGTTTTTGGTGAGTATATTTTAATTGTGATGTTTTAAAAAGTTTCTGGATAATATCTCGTTTGGTGAATGAAGATTAATTTGAAGTGGGCACGAGGTGTATGTGGATTTCATATTGAAATATAATAGCTACCTAAAGAATATAATAGATGATAGAGATAGAGATAGAGATAGTAGATGAAAGATGGCGGGCGAAGAAAGGACAAGACATAATCGAATAAATATTGACAAAGAATAACGTAAAGTCGAATAGGGAACTACCAACCGTGACAAAAAAAAAACGAAGAGATACATCGATAAGAACACTATTCATAAACATAAGAGAAATAGTGGTATATTTAAACTATCTGTAGAAAACTCATAGCTTGATCCTTCAAAAGAAATTGTTTATATTTATATATTTAGATTTATAAGTATGTAGATGCATGTGTATGGAGATACGCGTTAAGTGGTTGAGTCTAATTAAATTGTAATGCAAATATTTATAGGATTCATTATTGGAGTTGCAGTTCCATTTTTTTTTTAAATTTTTTTTTTTGCAATATTTTATTACTGTTTCATCATTTCTGTACTAGGTACTTATTATGTCTGTGATATAACTGTTATTTTCATAATATAATTAATGTTTTTCCTGTGATTAGAAAATTTTAATAAACATCAAAGATTTGTTTACGACAGCAAAAATTATTTATGTGAAGGCGCATTGCTGGGGGGATTTGAAAATAACTATATTGATAGCAGTGATAACCGTACACTATACTTTTGACCTTATTTTATCAAACCTTTAGAAAATACTGTCTACTAAAACTAATTAATAATAATGTGATGAAACCTTTCAATGAATTGCTAAGTAACTCCGCAAAATCGTTTGGTATAATAATATACTTTAGATGAGATAAGTATTTCTGATTGATAATGACTTCCTATTTAGGTATTTTATTGATGGATTTGGCGTTTACGTTGTAGAGATTATTCATGATGATCATTAATCAATATAAACCTCTTACCTCTACATGAGTTTAATAATCCTTAATACTTATGTTTCGAGAGAAACAGATACTTTTATAGATATAGAAACTTTAATAGTGAAAAAAATATAAAAATTTATTAAACTATGTACAGGTAACAAGGTTTACATTATTAATTTAATGATCAACAAATTAAGGTTATTTTCAGCCTAGAAGAGTCGATTTTTATTTATTTAATAAAAATCACTTTTGATTTCATGTTAATAGGTGGACTAAATTAGTCACTCACATTTATATAAATATCATTTGGCGTTGTTGGAACTAATTGAAGGGTTCCTTAACCTTCTTAGTTTAGCCGACCAGCCGTCTGACGATTGCAAGCTGCGAAGTTCTATTTCGGTGGTGGACAGTTGGGAGCATTAATAGAAATCCTACTGCACAAGCGTTGCAGCTAACCAAAATATTCAGTAGGTATGTCTGGACCAATGTGCTTTGATCTCAAGTACCTATTGCATGTGTTATAAAATAAAGTTACCTACATATTATTCTACTACATAACAGATTCGACAATGAAATTATAAAACACAACACAAGTACAGATGTTCCCAGTTTGAGCTGGGTTGCCACCTGGAGTAACACCTGAGGAAACATTAACAAACATCGAGTGGAATCTGCCGCGCAGCTTGGGTTGCCTGCGTGTGTGTACATCGGATGGGCATCAGCAGATCACCGTGGATCGGTTGCATGGTGTGATTTTGTGATTTACATGATCGAACGCACTAAACGCATAATCTGTACACACATAGCAGCCATTTTACCTACCTAAAGACTTAAGAATTGTCTCGCACTCGTCGATTAATTCGTAGATTTACCCATTAACACATATTTACGTTTATATGCAGCGCATTTTCCCCAAGCAAATCAAATAAAATAATTTCCAAAGAAAACCAACACTTTGTGGCTTGACATAATAATTTAAATAAAAACATATTTTGTTTACGGATATAATATACAATGCAAACTAATTTCGGTTGGTTCCAACCTTCTTCAGGACACGAAAAAATTATCAACTATCCTAATTTCGAATGTCTGTCTGTCCGTAACTCGCTGGAATTAGGCTGGAATTACAACGACAACGTATATGATGATTAGCCGCTTATGAGTACCAGGCGTCCGAGGCTGTCACCAATCAGCACGCGGTTCATATTACACGCAAAGATCGTTAGAACACATTGACATTGTATATTATATCAATAAAGTGACTTATATATATCAAAATACCTTTATATTTAAATTAATTAAAATAATATTATTGATGGACTTTGCGTTAGAATTGTAGAGATTATTCACGATGATCACAAAATTGGGTAAATCATAAAATATGTTACCGTGAGTTTAATAAAAAAATTATATTTTACTGCTTAGGTTTCGACAGTAACAGTACTCACCGACAGGTGAAGTATTAAACTCACAGGGAAGTAACATCGTTCTTGTTTTTCACCCAATTTAAGTAAAATGAAGTTAAATATCTTTTATAATTGTACATTTACGCATATTCAAAAAATTAGTCATTAATGCGATATTATTCCAATTCGTATTATAACATCATCATCAATATTCTAATATTGGACATATGCCTCTCATTTTTATGTAACATATTGTAACGAAATGCTAGAATCCGGATTAAATTGCGCACTATCGAAGTCTATCGAAATCTCTGAAACACTCTGGAAAATCTACAAACGTCTGGTAAAATCTGGAAGCCAAGGGAATATTAAGCACTAGATATGTGTAGAACGATTTAGTAGATTCGAAAAATCAACGCGTTTCGTATAAAAAGGCAGAATCAGATGCCGCGGTGCTTTATGTTTGTTTTGACGTTTGACTAACGCAACTTATCCAGCGATAAAACACCAGCGACCGCAGTGTTACCAACGCATAGATTAATTTCAAGCGATGTACATAGAACGAAATACTACTTACTACGTGCGATAATTGAACAAAATATTCTAGCAAGCGATAAAAAAAAAGTTTTTCACAGCCGAGCGATAAATTGTGTCCACTTCTACTGAATCCACAACCCACACACCAGACAACCACCCCCACATACCTCAATCTTAATTCACCTGATGAAGGAAACGGACATTTCCGAAACATGTAGTGTAACAAGTCTCAAATATAAAAAGTTCAGTGTTTTATTTCATAATTTGTTAAATTGTGTGAATTAAGGGTTAGCACTTAAATTTAACTCGTGTAATCGGTAATTGATTTCCAGTGTTTTATATATTCTATCTGGAACCTTCTATGTATGTACATATATAATAATAATGTAGCGTAATACACCTATGTAAGCGAAATACTGGCCGCGTTAGCATCAATCTTAGTCAATAAATATTAGTTCAAGCCATTCACAGATGATAAATAATCATTTTGTTTTCGATTATCGTTCATTAAACTGTTTTCCTTCTCAGGAGAAGAGTTTATATTAAATTCATAAACTTCGAGAAATTTCGTTCTTAGAGTGAATTACGTAAGCAAGATTCTATAATTTACGAATGATGAATGAATATGCGTTCACGAAAAAATGTTACATAGAAGATCTTACAGTTTTTTAAATTAACTAAAATTTTATGTACTTACTAAGAAGAAAAAAAGAACTTCTGTTTGAGTTCTTCAAAACGCCACCTTCTATAATTCTACTTTGCAAGAATATCTATATTAATACTATTAATAGCTATAAATATTTTAATTATAACTAAGTAGTAGATAATTTCAGGTTGTTGATGAGACTGTTTTTACCATTTCATCATTTCCAGTTGCTAGTTTGGTTATGGGATAGTGTTGTATCAGCCATTTAAGTTGAAAACCATCTTACATACTAAAGCAAACACTTTGTGTGTTCATATATGCACTTGTGTAGGTATCTCATCAAGCGTAGCATTTTCGAGCACGGAAAGGAGGGAGACGTTTATTAACGCAATAAAACGTAACGGAGATACAGGTTGTGAAAAATAATTGAAATAACGTATTACATTATTTTTAATACGCTGAATGCACCAAAGTGTATTCGGTTTATTGCGCTTTAAAACAGATTTAGAATGCATTTGTATTCCGGGTTCATTGAAATGCATGCTCCTATTTGCATTTGGTATCAAGTGCTGCCCAGTTATTGCCCTCACTCTCACAGTGCGTTATAAGAAATTATTCCCAAAAATACATTCGTTTCACGCGATTAACATTAAAATTATTGTATTATGCTAACTGTAACCCGTCAAAAATAACGGTACATTTACATGTCGGTTCCTAAGGAATAAGTTTTTATTTATATAATAAAGAAAATAATAAAAGAATTTACTGTAAAGAATAGAAAATGAAAAACAAAATTACGTTAAAATTTATACGTAAAAAATATAAATAAACAATATGTACTTAAATTTTTTTATGTAAAAATAAAAGTAAAATAAATAAAAAACTTATTTTAAAGAAGTTACGAATGTTACACGGAGTTACGGAGACACACGGATGGACGGACAGACAGACAACGAAATTATTTATTTGTATAATACGACCTGAAAAGTATTTTAAAAGAAACATTTATCATGAGAGATTGATATCGATCACGACATTGAAAAATAACCCAGAAGATACTCTACTGTAGTTTGACAATTAATTAAGTAGTTAATAATTAAGTAATTAATAATAATAGTAATAATTAATAATAACAATAATAATGAAGTAGTTATATCAAAAACCAACCTCACGCCATGAAATATTTTTTTTAGCAAATCATAGAAAACTCTTTTTCATATCGTTTATAACTTGAATGAGATGAAATAAAAAGTAATAGAATAAGGCAAGAATTCAAAATAATACTTTGAAATAATACGATGTAAATGAAATTTGTATGGCTACTTCGTGATTTTATTTTACATTAAAGTAATTAAATGTTAAAATGAAGTAAAAGACCTAAGAACATTTTGAAACAGGACAATAGATTTAGGTTGATTATAAGCTGCAACGAAATAAATATATTCCTTGCATTATCCGGGGTGTAATGAAATAAAATATTTGGTAATATAAGAGAGTAAAATATATTTTAAAGTTTTTGAATTATTTATTAAACATGTCCTTAGGTTTTCACGGCCGTTCAGAATCTTCTGTGTATTGTTTTCTGGGATATTCTGCCGTGTATATGTGATCTCTCTGGCCAACGTTTCGGATCCCATTGCAGGGTCCATCATCAGGGCTGATTTATTAAACAGAAGACATTCACATTTAATTTATTATTTATATTGTTATTCTAATGGACACATAAAACCTTTTTTGCATAGGTACTGGTACATTTTCTTGTGTAACGGACGTAATACCTGGCGGATTTTTTACAAGCACTTGCTTTATTATGACTTCTGCGGACCGGTATAAATCATCATTACCATCATTATTGGCTCTACAAACTACAACCCCTGGTGGATCTTAGCCTCCTCAACAGTCTTCCTCCACTGATCTTGGTTCAGATATAGTACAATATTTTAAAATATTATTATCTGCATAAAATTTCAAATCAACCATCTTCAAAATATGGCACACGAGGATTTTCGATGATGATTGCGAGGCATCCGATATGGAGGAGGCTGAGAAGCAGAATATCAAAAAAAAATGTAGAATCTCAATATGTGCTTAATTGGTTTACGCTAACTATGTAAAACTAACTATTTATATATATATATTTTTTTAATTTTAAAAAAAAAATTATACAGGTATACAAAATATTTACATATGACAAAAAAAATCACAACCAAATTCAAAAATACACCCCTTTATAGCCTAGCAGTGTACCCACCTTACAACTTTTCTTTGCTTATATTCATCTAGTGTAGTTTCTTTATGCGTAATCTTTCTGTACCATTGGGGGCCGATACAAAATGACAACCTATTATTATGTAAAAAAAATTTAAACCACACGAAATCCACAAACAGACAACAAAAAATTGTAACTGCAAAGATATTGAACATGATATTGGAACAAAAATGAATAGATTGTGACAATGGTGGCCATCAAGTGTAATATACTTTATGACTGTTTTTATTAATAATATGGCCATCATTTCGATGATGCTCATTGGTTAGAGGAATTAAGTCGATTATGAAAATAAATAAATTTAGATACAGGTATTCTTTAAAATTCAATCCGATTTTTAACAAGCAATAACTTCAGGTAGTTATTGCGATAGTTAAAAAATATTTAAAATGTAAGAATGAACTTAGAGAATATATTGACATACAAATCTCAAAAAAAAATGGTGGTTGGGTACATTTTGATACATTTTGATACTCATTTACAACCCAATTGTTGTCATAATACAATAAAACTCAATTATCACCTTCACTTGTTTTTAGGACAAATATTTTTTACACCTTATGTATTTATAAAAATGAAAATGTGAAAAAAATGTAATGCGCATCTTTTGATATTATATAGTTACTTATTTTACAGATGAACAGTTTTTTTTAAACATCGAGAAAAAATAGCGTCATTAAAATTGTTTTAGGTAAAAAGATTCTCCTTTACATGGCAACTGAAGTTAGATTTTGTTTTCAATTTGTATAAAAAGAGAACAGTGCTACTCGACGTATGTAAAATGAAAATCTTTACTGAAACACATGACTTTCTATAGGTACTGAACGATTCTACGAGTATTATGACGTCATTTGTTTTTGCACTTGCTTTAAATCTTTTAGCATTCAGTTTTTTTATCTCGACATATTTAAACGAAGATTATAGTATATAAGAGTATAGTAGATTCTAGGCCCCCTGCAATGGCAAAATGGTGATGTGATTTTTCTCAGAAATATGTTTATAAATCTTTTTTGTCAACACGTTGTTATTTGGTTTAGTACATGCAGACAGTTTAAACATTTGAGCTGTGGACCTTTTTGTCATATTATTGTTTTTTTCATATTCTGACGTACATTTTAAAGTACACGTAGTTCGAAATACATTTTGCTTTTGCAAAATAAATCAATATCAATTATGAGTGCTGGGAAGTTATTCGTACTAACATGGTTTTGCTACTATTTATACAAATATAAACCTACTATAGTTTAAATATAACGTAACATAGTTAAAAGTACACGTAGTTCGAAATACATTTTGTTTTTGCAAAATAAGTCAATATCAATTATGAGTGCTGGGAAGTTATTCGTACTAACATGGTTTTGGTTTTTATATTTTATATACATATTTTAACTGTGGCACTGTTGTTCCAGATATTTTGAAGATATATTGCAATACATCAATAATTCGTATAGCTTACAAATATAACTAGTCAGAGATGTGGAAGTCTTACTACATCATAAATACTGACTGGGCAGTTTATTTGGATTCGTAGATAAAAACAGGCATTTTTCTATTCGTGACAGTGTTGTCCCAGGAGTGCGATAATATAATTTACCAAACTTTTTAAATTTTTTTATACAAACTCTTATTTTCTGCTACTGCTACCTAGAAGAGTCTGGACCCCCGAAACTACTAGGACAAAGGTATGAAGATGATATGTACGGAGGAACCTGCAGACAAACATCTACCAAGATATTTTGTGTGTTTAGCTTATCATATTGTTTTGTAATTAAATGTTGTTAAATAAAAATAAATACTGATCAAATAACCAGCTATAAGACCAACATATATTTACATGTAACATAGGTTCCTATTTAATGATTACCAAATTCTGAAAAAAATAAGTTAAAACAAATAATAAATTTTTCTTCCACCGCCTGTTACACAACAACCTGAGGTAGATTTAAATCAGAAGTTATACTCTATTTAAAATATCTTCGGAAATACTTATTTTAAAATTATTTGAGACCTAAATAAGAAATATCCCCATTAAAACTGAATACTGCCATCGTTGTACTGAGCCAATAAAGATCAGATATTCTATCTATGAAGATGCTTTGCGCATACTTTAATTCCGGACATATCTCATGTAACGGAATAAGGTAATCGGGGGAAATGCATAATGCATTATGCAAAATTCTGAAATACGTTACTGGGTCGTGTTTTCTTGACCACACATATCGCAATATTGAATGCCTACATAATTTTTGGCTTCGTTTTGTATATCGTTAAATATAACGACTGTAAATTTACATCGATCCATCAGTCATTCCATTCACAAATTAGATATATAGTAATATTATAATAAGAATCTACAGTCTACATTTTTCATTAGATTGAGTTGGTTAGAAAAGCTTTAATATTAAGATGGATGAGTGATATAAAATTGATAATGGCTCCTCTATACTCATGTATACTCATGTATACTCATGTTTAGGGTAGTATAATTTGCATTTAAATAATATACAGGGTGTACCAGAACTAGCAGAAGAAACTTGGCCAGTAGATTCCTGCCTATGTTATGAGTGAAAATTAGAGTGATCTACTCGATAGTGCATAAAAGTGTAAACTAAAATTTCTATAATTAAAATAGAAAGTTGGTTTTTCTTTAATTAATGTAATTATAAATAGACCTAGCATATCTATCATAACTGCAACTGGATTTAGTTAGCAAAATACATACGTTTTTACAATTTTTTCTAGGTATATTTATTTATTTTCTATTTCGCTAAGTTTGTTTATTTTTTTATGTTTATAACGTTAAGTTTGTGGTTGGGCGTAATTATTAATTTTATACAGTGGTTCGTCAATTATATTCCGATTCGTTTTCTGTCATTCGCTTTCGTAGACAGACAGTCATTTTTCACACGTAATTTTAATGATTTAATATTTATGTAAAGGACAGAGATGCATGTTAGAAAAAGTATAAAAAGCCAAGAAAAGCTTACGTCCCAAACTATAATTTATTTCACAATACCGATTTGAGCTCCGATTAGCGGCCCAGAATATAACAGACAGTGTTCACCATTCGCCAAGAGAGAAAACTCCCCCAAGCGTGTTCTATTTCCCCATTTCACGTGTAAATATAACCGCCAATGACGTCATTGGTCGCGTGCATCTGGTCCACGTGTCAAAGATTCGCATTGAGTTTCCCGATGGGCGCAGTTCCGCCGCGGTCAAAAGTTACGAAACCAAACCTTTATATCGCGCTATTTTTACAGAGACGCTTCGTCTAGAAATAATATTACGTTAAAAAAATATATCGTATGGATCTTTTGAGTGGGACGATTAACGACGGCGGTAAGGTATACCTGCTTCTGTCACTATATGTACGAGGGTTTATTTTTAAAACCCAGTGAGAAATTATTACATTTTATTAGTAAAAAAATCAAATATATTTTCCACGGCACTTACTTTTAATTTACGATGGAGATGGCTCATATAATAGTAAAATATATAACTCAGGTGACTGTACGTCTTCTGCTTACCGATTGCTTAATATTATCAAGGAGAATACCGCGGAATGCTAAAACTGGTAATTGAGTCTCGATAATGATTTATTTTATAAAATCACATAATGTACTATTATGCACGTTCGCCTTTGTATCACCGTTTCCTATAAAATCGATATACCTACAGTATAAGGTACAAACTCGTCGGTGATCATGAATATTTCAATAAGGTTATTCGATTCTAAGGCCAACAATACAATGATTTGAATTTTATTTATAGATTGATATCGAAACAATGCAACAATCACGTGCGGGCAATGATTTTTTTAACGAAAATACTAATATTGATTTGTTTTAAAAAATACAATTTAAAATGATTACTTATATACAGATCATATATGTATGTGGGGTATAAAAGTAAAGATAGCAATATCAAAAAAAAAATAAAGTTATCGAGGATTACTGATTGATAATGTACTGAATTCCGATTTTATACGAAACATAGCCTATAAATTTTTTGGAAACATGATTTTGGAAGAGATAGACATATATATATAAAATTCAGAAAACAATACATTTTAAATAAAAAAATTAACTCGGTGACTGCATTTAAGACATTTTTTTATTTTTTGCTACCTTTGCTTTTATACCCCAGATATGATATAAATTGTACTGAAACGACGAACGTATGTAATGTGGTAACCTGTTTTAATATATATAAAAAAAATATTATTTATGATTTTAAATTTATATATATATATATATATTAATTAGCGTAGCGTGTAAATCGTTAACCACCGTTAAAAATGAATATCGGAACAAGAAACGATTGGCCGTTTGCAATGACGTAATTTAGTTTCTGAACGTTTACCGTAAATGAAATAGTCTAAAAAATAAGTAGCATTTTCGCATAGGTATTATACAATAAAATTAATTTACTTTGCAAATGAAATCCATGCTGCGTTATTTGGGCGAGATTTAGATTTTGTCAAACAAGTATGAATATCTGTGTAAATAAATTGAGTCATTGATATGAATAATATGCTGTGAAAAAAATCTATTTATTTAACTATAAATTTTCTTCAGGTATGAATAATAAATTTTATTAATTAATTCTCATTTTACAAACCTCTTAATCCAACTTAGAAAATAATCAATTACAAATTAATCATGTGTCATCGAATTTATTAATTTGATATGTCGAAAACCGTAATAATATTGCATCTTGGTTGTGTCGTCTAAGTTGTAGCTTTGTTTAAAATAAAATATTTTTTGAAAGATACATAACTATTATACATATGATAAAATATTTATCTGTATTGTGTTTTATATGTATTTTAAGATGTTTTAATGTTTTGCAGCTCATTATTATGCATATATAGTATTTACTCCAGTAACACCAATAAACAGTGGCATAAACAAAGTTTTCTCGTACTATTAATATATGATGTTGCCACAAATATATTTTCAATTATTAAAAGAATTTTTCAAACCCTCTGATCTAAGATGAATAACGCTCATCTATTTCGATAAGCTCGTGTTTGAAAGAATCAATTCTTAAAGGTCTGCTACGCTGAAAATAGGATTTAGTATAAATATATTCAGGTCACGGTGATGTCAACTCGAGTGTTATTGCAACCATTCCGTCCCCAGTACCAGCTCAAGATATGCACGTGTAAACAAAGTAATCAGTGATTTATTATATATAATCATGTGATTGATCCTTTTAAACAAATCTGCATTATGTCTCAGTAAAACTCCGAGCTATAAACTTCTTACTCGACTCCCCATTATTATATCAATTATAAATACAGACTGTAAGAGCATTCAATAATATTATGTAAATATTAAACAAACTGCATCTTAAGCGATAATCATTATCGTTAAAGTAGTATGTCGAGCAATACTCACGATCTCTCGCCAACAGTCGGTTCTGAAGCCAGAGCCAATCAAAATTCGATTCGAGATGAAAATCAAAATACAAAATGGAAATAAACACAAATAAATTGCAATTAAAACGGGAGTAGGTACATGGCATCCACACACCATTTTTTTTATTAAAAAACCTCATACGAAAATCTCTGTGCATATGTCAAACAATTTCATATATTGCGATGTTACGTGAAAAAGTTATGATATAAGAAGGAAAAAAAATCAAAGATTTTCTGATAAATTCACTAAATATTACAGAGAATGAGAGGCTACCTTATATGCTTACTTTGGAACATGATTTACCAAAATAATTTTTAACGGTACTTGATTTAATATAGAAAATTTCAAGTAGGTATAACTACTTCAGGATGGTTTGGATGATTCAAATAAATAGTGTTAATGATAAGATTAACAACGGTATAATATAATAAATAACGCGAGTCTGGACCATACAAGGAGGCTAAGAGTTAGTACCTTCGGCATGTGAGGACCACACAACAGAAGTTAGAAGTAGAACTCTATGTGTAGACTCCGCATGATGAACTCAAATAAATTCTGGAATGGTATATCTTGCTTCTCGTGTGGAACTTGGCGTGATGCTAAATATATGTATACAATACTACATAATGTAATGTTTTACTACGTTCGTTTCAGGAATCGATTAAGTTAGACTGATGGAATAAAGATGAAGTCGATGAGAATATTGAACATTGACGTCAATTGCGAGATGACTCAACACCGAGATGACGAACATGATGTATACAAGCTTATTGAAAACTTCCGCCAATGAAATGAATCAGTATGCCACTGTAACGTAGTTATTAAAAATTATAAATTTTTTAACACCGTTCAAGTAATCCCAATTCAGGAACTGTCACAAGAAGCCTGTATGTACTGGCACTATGTACCTACTGGCTTCTCTACAGTTTTATTCGCGTTGAAGGAGCGCTGAAGTAACCATAATATTGTAAAAAATGAGTATAAACAACACTGTTTTATTCCACTATATATTTATTAAACTGTTATTAACTTGAACACTTATATATATATATTTATTATATAGTAAGTAAATATATATAGTATGTCATGGGTAGAGAAATTTCCGTCCGTTGCGTGACGTACAACATCATAAAATAAAAATCAACTATTCTTATTTCGAATGTCTGTCTGTCCGTAACTCACTGGAATTACAACAACACTGATAATGACTGGCCACCGTGACACTCAGCCGTCAATCAGCGCGCGGCACGAGTCGTGAAACGCAAGGGTCGTTATTAATTATTTTGTGTGTTCCGTTATTTTTCACAGGTTTGTGGCTAGTATATTGATTAATATCTTATATTATATAATAACATAAAACAATCAACATCTACTATAAATTATATCAAATATGCGGTTATGCAAACACATGAAATTATTTTTCTTTTGAAGTTTGTTGATTTTTTTTTAAAATTAATTTTACAAAAATATGAATTGCTCGTTTTTAATGACAGGATATTTTTGGATTTTGATAAACATGAAAAACTTAAGAAATCTTTAAGACGTAATGCAAGTCCGCACTGGAAACGTGAATACTTACGATTTGCATAACTGAAACATTAATCAGAACTAGCACCGTTCATTTTGCTATTGCTTTGCTTTGCGTTCATTTTCTAGTGAATACTGTATTCATCTTATGATTTATTACATACTACACTAGCGACTACACATATTTCTGACTGACGTTGCTATGCAAAAGAGAGTGATTAGAACATATGAACACTGATATTTTTTAAATATAATATTATAAACGAATTAAATATTGATACAATCTTGAGCGTAGGAAGCGAAAATATTTTTTTTTTATCTTTTGAAACAAAACTTTTTGCTATTTAATTGTTAATGCTTCTGACGTCTATGGTCTGTCTCGTTTGCTCAACAAACAATTGTGTTTCTGGTTGACGACTTGACTGTGTATTTCATCAGCTGTAATATGGAAAACGTGTTATTTACTCGACCAACAGTATAATCTTATGAACCACATCTGAATAAATACAAAATTATTTATCATTAATGTGCCAGTTTGACACTCTTTAGAAATGAAAAATATCGTATGTTTGTGGACTTAGTGAAGAAATTATAATATCTTTTCATTAGTTTGTGATGACCCTTCTAGATAGTGTCCCCTCATCAAATCAAGATGTTCTGAGATGAATTCAGTATTAAGAATATTTTATAATGTCGTAGCATAATTGTCGCGAGTTGAAATTTATTATTATATATTTCATTTCAATCTCCTGGTCGCGGCTAACAATGTAGATGACCCTAGCGTGGGGCCCTAACAAATATAATAATTTAATATATCTTCTGGTCTGGCACCACAGATATAAGACGAAGTATATAAATAATATAATGCTTTTCATTGCAATTCAATATAAATCATTTTCTTATATGATGTACCGTGTTAGTGATATTAATTTGAAGTATGCGCAGAAGTAAAGGCTGAAGAGCGGCCTGGAGCACCGCGCGCCTGACCTGAATTTGACCCAGTTAGATAGGGCTCCCTACCGAAAATTCTGTCATTTACTGAAGCTGAATAAGTGTAACATAAAATATATTTCTAGAGAATAATCTTCTATACAATTTCTTCGCACGAACTATGTTTCTATAACCTAATTACCGATACTATACTATATTGTTCCTGAGTATTGGCTATAGAGATTTTGAATATGAATACGTTACTAATTAAGACATTTCAATAACTCTGATTCGATTCCCGCAATGATGTTAATGTCTAACGCTATCTTTGCATTTACGATGTGTAAATGCCAAATAACTGTAGCTATACTAAATTTCTGTACGACTGGGTCGAAGTAAAACACATCATTATACTTCTAGAAATGCTATCTCTGGCGCGACTAAAATAGCAATTGTTGATGTCTATAACTATGAACTATTTCCGACTTATAATGGAACTTAGCACCGATACTCAAACCCTTACTGGAACTACTAATAAATGCAACTAATTCTCGATGAATATAACCTATACATAATTTATACTACGTCGTTGATTTGGCACATTGATCGTTTCTAGTGGAATGGACCCCCCCAAATTGCGTCGATGGTAAACCCGAGATTCTGCGAGCCGTGTTTTAATTTTAATACATATTAACCTAATACTCTCGTGGGTTCTTCACAATTAAGGCCCCAGACCACTGTGAAAAAATATTTTTTGTAATTTTTTTTTTCTTTTCATTTTCTGAAAGATGTATTTGTTAAAAATGCTCTCACCAAATATTTTAAAGAAATTTGTAAAATTAATGGAGATACAGCGGATTAAATTTTTTTTTTGTATGTTGAATTATCCTTCAGCAAATCTTTGAACGCGTTTTTCTCAATAGTACATTTTTCAATCTGGTTGACAGCATATCAGAAAAACTATACATCTGATTTGCATGCGCTAAGTCGTAAACTGTTTGAAATTCCAGTCTCTATGGCACCACGTAGGGATTTTTTATAAAGGGCCCCATTCTATTTTTTTTTAATAAATGATGAAAATTTTCTATAAAAAATCGAAAATAAAATTCGCTAGTCCACCATTTTTGTTTGTTTTTAGATATCGAAATTCCCCTGCGTGATGCTATAAACCTATATATCTAGTTTCTAAATTTCTTTTTATTTCATTTTTCGGTTGCATGGTTGGCTTAATAGCTGTCAACCACATAGCGGTAAATTCATCAAGAGTGTCCTCTTGGAAGCAGCGTACACCGAAAACTATACTTTATATTTGAGTAAAAAAATTTGTATTCAGTCTTCAATATGTATATTCATACTATGAGGAATAAATAAATGGAAGGCGAAACAGAGATAAAATGAATAAATTAAAAGTCATATCGTCCGATGTCTTGTGAGTTTCATGTATCCTTTCCTTGATTTGAATTCCTCTCGCTTGTCCTTTCCAGTAGTTAAAATACTGTACGTACTGATCTCTACTGCGTCAATGTTAGTTCCGATCGCTAGGAAATTCGCCAGCACCTCCGGTCAATATTTCGTCTCCAAACTAAGGTACATATCGCCAGCCCCCGTCGTCCTATATACTCAAGATTCTCTCTCCCCCCGGCCCCTGCTAACGGTCATCACACCTGTTGTTCTTACCAACTACGTCCCGTGTTGGCCCTTTCCGTTCACGTAATAGTTTGTTGATCCAACTATTGAAGCCTCTGCACTCATTCCTGAAAACGCCTTCATTCCATATGGTGTAGTATTGTTTGCTTTCTCCGGGAATTAGAATAATACCTTCGGAATAATAGTTACAAATTCGGGCAAATATTGAGTATTTCGTAGAGCAATTTATTATCAAAGTTATTAAACAATCTCGAATGAAGAGAAAATATTTCCTCAGATACTTTGTATTTGACTATCTAACATTTTAAATTAGGGTTTTTCCAATTTTATCCAATATGCATCTATTACGACCATCACAAGTTTAAACTTGATAAAATATGAAATATGTATTACGAGTTTATTCATATTAGAAAAAAATATGCAAATCAAGATGAGACTGCCATTTAGGAAAAATTAGAAAAAACCAAAAGTTATAGCATACCGTGTAATGTAGATCCTCAATGAAATGTCGGAGGAAAAGAGAGAGAAATAAAAAATATTTCAATTTAAAATAAGGAACATATTTATATACAACTTACAGAAAATTTGATAATGTGTGGATGTTCTTACGGTGAAATTATGAACGTAAAGTGATCACTTTACGCAATGTGATGTCATAAACCCTGTGACCACTCTATAAAGACTTCCACACATATGAACAGCTTCATCAGGTGAGACTTTATCTTATATATTACATCATTTATCTTAATTCACTAAAATAAAGCTCCGAAAGTATGTGTTGTGTGCTTTAAGTATAAGATAGATTATTATATTATAAATTGATGAATGTTGTGTTCATATCAAAACATATTATGTGTTTATTAACGTATAAACTATTTTAAGAACAATAAATAAATACTTTTATAGATTATTATATTATAAATTGATGAATATTGTGTTCATATTAAACATATTGTGTTTATTATTAACGTATACACTATTTTAAGAACAATAAATAAATATTTTTAATAGACTTATTACTTGGGTTAAGAATATTATGTATATCTGAAATTAATCAATCTTACGTATTTTTTCCGATAACTTGGTATATTGTGTGGTGGGCGAAAGGCGACAACAATCATGCAAATATATAGCTGGTATAATTGGCATGACAGGGAGCGATGAAAACAACAGCGCGATGACAATTTGGAGCAGTTAATATAAAAACGGCATGGAAACTCAAAAACGATGGTTAAAATGCGGACGGAAATAATTGAGGATATTCTTATAAGATCTATTATGAGGATTTAAGTGGTTGGCAATGGACAGTGCAAGTGCAACACAGAGACATTTATTTTAGTAATTTGTCGACATTAAACAACACTATTAAATTATTTTAATATTAATATTTACAGTGAGATAATAATAATAATAATAATTTATATAGCGCCGTTTTCGCGAATACTCACCTCAAGGGCGCTTTACACAGAAAATTATCTTACATAACAACTTACTGCTAAAAAAACTTATTTACTATTACTTATTCACTAGCTGGCATGCAATAAATGGAATTAAAGTTTAATACTGTAATATTTGGGGTGCCTGAAAGAATTAGGTGTTTTCGCGGAGTACACAGGTACCACTAAGAGTGTAAAACATTAGCTAGTGTTGTTGTACCATTGCAAATATTGCGGGATTCTTTTAGAGAGGATTGTTATAATTATTCCTGAAGCTTGTTTCCTGTATTAATGAGCCCTGAACCCGAAAACGTTATCAGCAAATAAATCAAACGATGCAATTATGAGAAGCAGTTTGCTCCAACTTTTCTAGTGTCATGTCTCAATCAAAATTTTCGACTTAAAATAAGTATCGCCTCAGTTATTATACGAGTATATATTTTAATTAAGAGAACTGGGCCTGCAATGAGCATTCAAGAACCTGAGACAAGAAGATTGGAAAGAACTCTCTTAGAATAGATAAGTTATAGCACAGTATACCCAGAACAGTAGTTTATATCCGGTCTGTCGGCGAGTTATTAGCCTACTCTTGCATTGACGCTAGGATTGTCACTTTATTTTTACTCCCTTTCTTTTAACTCGTAGCGTCTGAGATTCCGACGCATAAGGTAGACACGAAACCCGAAAATTAGAAATTAAAATTAGTAATTAGTATACCTAGTTTCTGCACTTAAATTGCAAGAACGTTGATTAACATTAACATAGACTTTTAAAAACTCAGTCTTTGTGATAATCAACACACCTTTTTATTAAAGCACCACAAACATAAAAAAGGCATTTTTTTTCAGGAAGCGCATTTTTTTTCTAAAGCGGCGGTTGCGAGCGCGAATGGCACCGAAGGCACGGCCTTTACTGCCACCGCCTTGTGCCCCCATATTCTAAGTCAATGTGTGCGTCACAGTGCGTGCGTACACGGCGCCGAGCACGCACGCACACATTCTAATGGGTAGCGGCCAATTTGTATGAAGACGTATTACTGTGGTTATAGTGAAAGACATATAGGCGCGTAAGGTAATCCTGACAATCGAAGAGAATGATAATAAAATTGTGATGTTTTTTGCTCTATAACTGGGCCTCTTGGCCTGTTTAAGCATAAATTTGAAAAAAAAAATGAAAAAAGTTATAAAGTATATGCAGCAGAGCGATTTAGTATCGGGGCATAGTTATTTTTTTCTTATCATCATCATCATTGGCAATACAGCCCACTGTGTGAGACTTAGCTTTTTTTTAGCCCCTAAAATACTTTAAATAATTTTAATACATAAAAACATGGCGATATGGAATTTACATAAATAACGTTAATCATTTGTCGAACTGAAGGTCAAAAAGATCGTCGCAATATTAAAAAAAACATTTATCTAATATTTGCGTTGTTTTGTCTGTGTTATATAAGAATAATTATTTATAAGAAAAAACTCTTCGATTTTCTTATTTACTAGATTTTTATATCTTCAACAGATATATTTTCGTATTCTCTCAGTCCTGGCAACTAGTGGCACTCTTCCAGGTGAAAGCAAATAAAATAAAATATTTTCTGGTTTGAGTTTTCTGGAATATTCTGCAGTGTTTCTACGACCTTTCTGGCTGACATTTCGGATTCTGATGTGTTGTAATGTGTGAGAATGATGTTATGGTTAAGGTTGGCTTGCAATACAGTATTGAAAGCAGGATGTATTATTGACTAAATAGTGACATGTAATACCGTGTCGATAAAAGGGTGTGTCTATGTTTATGCATTCTATGGCAATATTGTGTCTAAGACATGTATTGTCGCAAGTTGTCTTGTCTTATGTGTTTGTGTTGCGTTTGTTCCATCTATTATCGGTTCACTATCTTTGCGGAATCCGCGACGAGATTGGTTTTTGAAGCGTCGGGTACCAAGAGGTTTTCAGTTTGAGCCCATCATCTCGTTGATGTTCACCGGGTGCTTATAGATCTCGAGTGCCTCCTTGACAAGACATGCGTGGTGAGTGGTGACTCTTGGGCTTTCATAGGATCTAAGGCTCGAAAGCAAAGTGATGGCCGGTACCCAGAAAGTGTTCAGCCAACGAAGATTTTTCTAGATGGCTAAATTTGCATGCTCTTTTTTTTTTGTTTGTGCTCATCAGGCCTTTTAGTCGCGCTTTTAGTGCGCGCTTTTTGTCCCACGTACAACTTCTCACAGTATTGGCAGTCGAGTTCATGAACACCATCCGTTCCGAGGTGGTCTAGATCCTTCGCCGATCTCAATAGGTCCTTCCTTTAATTTGACGTTGGTTCCGAATACCATCTTAATATTTCGTTTCTTAAGACGTTTGGTAATTCTGTCCGTAACGTTCTGAATAATAGGCAAAAAGGCCGTACCTCTGTATTTATGTTTTACGAGGCGATCAGTCTTCACTCTTATAATATGCTGTATCTGTCGCCTTCGGTATCCATTCCATTCTAGTGAGTCAGTGAGTGTTGTCATCTCCTCTCGTAAGTTTATCTTGATATAACCGTTACAAGCCAATACTTAACCACAACATCATCAACACTTCTTCCTCAGCCATCTCTCCGCTAGGCCTCTTCTTAAGTTCTCCAATCTTCTCTTCTTTGGGCTTTTCTAATCCACTCACTACCCGCGACAGGTATAATATCAGCTGTCTACCTTTTCCGGAGTCTGGCCTCTTCCTCTTTTCATGTCCCATGGTCTCCTCCGTAGAACTCTGGGTGCCCATCTGTCTGGCAATATGACCTTCCCGTTGCCAATTCAATTTAGCAATACGATCTACCACATCAACAACTTTCTCAATGTCGATCATCAACACACATTACAACTTATCAGCCCTAATGGACCCAGCAGTGGGATTCGAAACGTCGGTCAGAAAAGCCTTAGAAACACGACATAATATCCCATAAAAGTCAATCTAGAAGATTCTGAATGGCCGTGAAAACCTAAGAATATTTTAAATAAAATATACTTGAAAAAAATTAATGAGCAATAACATATACTTTTTAACGGATGATAATGTTTTTGATATAATTTATTTTAACGTTTTATTGATAACGCTTGAATATAACTTTTTACAACAACAGTTTCTCACGTCCGCCATTCATAAATAAAATTATTTTTTGTAGTTGATCGTATTTTTTTAGTTAAAAGTCTACTATGTTTGTTCCAATAAATGTTTAGAGGTTGGTTCCTACGTGCCGATCAGCCAATATTCCCAATTGTCCAACTATTGATCCGAAGTGTTTTCATTAAACAACTTAAGCTATTGTCGCCAGAGGTCTATGTGATCACAAGCACATATTAATGTTATCTATTTTTAACTTATACCCCGATGGTTTGACCACACGTGAAGATCATGTATCCTTCTCGCTTTCACACATGAATAAATACGTCCATTTCATTCTTGTCTTCAGTCATATCTCTTGGATTAATCTAACAAAATCTATAAATTTTTTATATAAATTTTTATAAGATAACCATATCAAGGTAAACACGTGTGTTTTTGTATTTTTTAATAAAAAAAATAACTAACATAAATATTAAATCACATAAATTAATTATATATATATATTATATATATTATATATATATATATATATATATTATATATTACTAATATATTCTATATATTAGTATATATATAATATAATATACTAAAATTATATATATACTAATAAAATATATTCAATATAATTCCGCAATAAAAATTAATGTTTCCGTTCCGGAAAGAAATTAATAAATACGAAATAAAATGTTGACCTGTGTAGTCACTATTAAAAAATACACAAAATAAATCATCAAATTCTCGTAACCAGTGCCGAAAATCATATAAGATCAAACTCGTAGGCTGTTAATACATATTTTCATATAATATCTGAAGGCATAGATCACTTTTTCTAATTATTTTTTTATTTTTTTACATTAATTTGATAATAAAAGTTCAATAGTCTATATTTGTTTAACAGCATTTCAGAGCAATCAATGAGATTTTACCATTAACTGGCTCATAAAAACCGCAGATATTTTTCAATTTAATAATTTCTGATATCCAACTTATTTAAGTCTCTCAAATATCCATTTAAACATCAGATCAATACATACTACGTGACTCGAAGAACCTTCCAACCTCAATCTTTTTTGGTAGCCTAAACGAAGCTCTTTAAAAAAAATTATGTCTTCATCTAATGGACTGTTGGCGGAATGTTTATTGTATATTTATTGTTAAAATTTTGGCGAATAATACGATTACTTTCTATATTATTGCGTAATAGCTTCGATGTTATACAATCACATTATAAAATATTAAGTTTTGGAGGACATTTAGTACTTCTTATAATCACGTTCTTACATAATTTACTTACTCTAAGATCTACATCCGGAAGCAATTGCAAGTGTTGTTTTACAATCACTTGTTTTGTTTCCTGCCAAAAATTCACAGCTTCACGTGTTTAGCATACTGTCTACTAATCGTCATTAGTTTGATTCATCGTGCTACAATTTTGGCAATGTTGATCAATTAAAGACAAACATTTATCAGCATAGAAATGAAATATGGTGTGAAAATAGATTTTGAAAACTGCAGATACTGCCAAAACGTTCCATTGCATACGACGAAACTAGCAGCTTTGATCTAGGATAATATCCATCAACGTGGCATCCTTTCTTATTATCGTATTTAATATATATGTAGCTTAAGTATCTCGGACATATTATGAGAAGACTAAAGTATGGTGTAAACCAACTCATCATCCAGGAGAAAATAAGTAGTAAAAGAAGCGTATGAAGATGCCACATCTTCTCAAGCGGCGGTGAATAGAATCGTAATCGCCAATATGACCACTATAAGTAGAAGAAGTTTATATAAAATCAACAGCATTGACCGATATACGTATCTGTTTGATAACTATCTTAACTTAAAATACTAGCTTAAAATATTAGCAAATGCACCCAATATCATGCATTTATTATTTTAATATATTTCTTGCGAATTCATGACGTATTTATTGATTTCTCCACCTCAGCAAAATCTATGTACGCAAATGAAAAAAATGTTTTCATCTTGCCGGAAACACTCTATTCATAACACTTCTTTGAATGGTTCAAGTCACAGTGATTGTTGAATAATTAATAATTATTCACGAATGAAATGCGTCACTGGGAAGGTATGGCCAATTTACTCCGCAAAAGAATATTTACGTCGTTGAATTCCCGCATAATTTTTATTCTAAATATTGATTTTTTCAATACAAACAAGTGCACCGGACATTCACTGCATACATTATCATTTCACATGAATAAACACAAAAATATACGTTTTTCATAATCTGACAACACTCACAATTACGACGCTTATTAAAAAAAATATTAACGCAAATATTTTTTAATACTTATACGTAACTTCTGTAATCAATGGTAGTTTCATGAAAATTGCTTTTCATAAAAAAATGCTATGAATATAGTATTTCAATACGAAGAAAGTACACATATCTTCATTGAGTAGTTTCGTCACTCTTGCGTAGTGTCGTTTATTTATAACAGTCGTCTAGCTTAGACGTCATCGCGTGATATTTCTAGATTTTATTTTCAACGGATAGTACGTTTTATATATAACCAACTCAAATCGATGCGTATTTTCCGCAGTATTCAAAATAACAGTAGAGATGGTGAGTTTAAGTTCCGAGATTATTGTAACATTGCAGATGACTGCAACCCATACTTAATATTCTAAAATAAAAAATGATCTACTTTATCAAAGGTCAAAGTTATGCGCAATCGTATCGATAGAAAGACCAGAGATTGACGCAAAAAGCTTTAATGGACCCATAATAAATGTGGGTTGTTAACACCTCAGCCGTTGATCCATTTCTAAGAAAATAAAGATTTATTGATGCTGAGCGCAATCCATCCGGTTTTCTCAAACTCCGCTGTGGATGGATATAAAGATACGGTGTGTTATTAATCGAAAGTCTGAAATGCACAATGTATGTTTATTTCACCTTTTTATATAAAAAAAATGTGCGTCTAATTATTATATAATTATATATTAAAAACTAAAATAAAGACAAAACTATATATTGTATTACTACTATTAAATTATAATTTATATTAAAATATTGAGTTGTAAAAATTTACACTGATCATTGTCGATTATTTTATTGAGTTTCGTGAAAAGAATAAAAAGTCATACTTACAGAAACGTAACCTCAAATATTTGAAATAATTGGGCCAACCAAAAACTTTCTTAAAAAACGATCGAAACATTCGTGAACTTGCATGTAAACTGAATCAGACAGCTGACAAGAATTTAATATGGCTTCGTTATTGAGACGTTGTTCCTTTTCAAAAACCGTTTGCATTTTCAAAAAAAGTCGAAGTATCTACCCACGTTCATATTTTATCAATTTTAGGCATGAAACGGTTCTGTATTCAAAAGTTTAGAAACTATACAACTTTGACGGCCGCATTGAATGTCGAATGAATGAATGTGTGTTTTGTTTTGAAAACGAATATCTGACAACTACGTCGTTTTTTCAATTAATAACTTCTCGAATGACACTTTTAATCGTTTTTTGCATTGTGACAAACAAAAACTTTGTTAAAAAACGATCGAAACATTCGTGAACTCGCATGTAAATAGAAGTGACAGCTAACAAGAAAGCAAAATAGCGTCGTTATTACTGGTATCGCATTTCCGCTACATGCTCCGCTACATGCAGCGTGCGCAACTTCCGTTGCAATGAATATTTTGCCCTGAATGCACCAAAAGAAGTTGTACACTTCAAAAATGATTTTTTGTTAAATCATACAAAAAAAAATCATACATTACAAGTACCGATTACTCAGGTCCAAAAAACAACCAATCATTGAACATTTTTTTTGTGATGATAATAATACTGATTTATTACGAAAATTTGTGTCGAATTTCTTGCTACATTTGATATTTCGCGCTTTGTTTATGTAATACGAACACTGGGTAGTGACGTATACCAAACAATGAGAGCAATATTCAGAAACACAAAACTTAACCTCGGAGTGGTAATGAAGCCGGAGATCTAATAACGAAGGTGATTATTAAAAATTGAAAATAAAAAAATTATGGGAAATTGTATTAGCTCCAGAGAATAAAATCGTACAAATATGAACTAAACCCCTTCTCTAGGCGAGGGGACTGGAAAACAGGAGTTGCATGTTTCCCCTCGCTTATGATTAAATATTTGTATTGTTACATTTATTTATATTTATATGTATACATACAATATAACATTTATAATGAATTTAATATATTTATTTTACACAGTTAAAAAAAAAATATCTTGATTTTTATTATTTTTAAAGTTTTTTTTTAATTTCGTTACAAAATGAGTTTTAGCCTTTTCATGTTTCATTGTTTCTCATATAACAATAATAATAATTTTGTTAAGCAAGTTAAACGTATCGGAACCAGCCGTGTACAAAGAAATTTATGTTAGTTCATGTTTATATATTTTGGTGGTCTGTTTGGAATTTTTTTGACATGATAAAGAGTCCGATATGACTTTTGCCACACTTACGATTAGATATGTGGGAGAAAGATGTTACATTTTTCAACCATCGATATTAGACAACAATTTTATCTCAGTTATCAATTATCGTTACGATCGGATACAAATCTAAAATAATCGTGTAACCTAATAAAATAATGGCTTGACCATCACTAGTAGCGAACATAAGTTGTCTATTGTGTTATGAACGCGAAGAATACTGCCCAACTGCATACCGACCATAATGGACAAATTCTCGATACTATTACAAAATGTCGCTTTTGTAAAAGTGCGTCGGGGTGTAAAATCTATATTTGAGATCGAATTAATTGTACGTATTTTTTACGGACAAACCCTCTTTATTGTTTTGAAAAGCTACAAACTCGAGCTATTCAACAAGTAATAGTGATGGTGATGATTAGGGAATATTCAGACTGTTCACATTTTTAGCAATGGTAAAATCTCCTGCGTTGGCATGAAATTGTCATTTCGCATTTGAAAAATGCATAGATTTTTGTTACATTAGGGCTTCCAAAACTTGAAGTTTTGTAGACTGTTTTATAACAAATTCTCGGTGTAGTAGTTAGTGATCACAATCTATCGACATGCAAACAACCTGATTGGGATGCATTTCAATTGAGTATTCAATTGAAGACTGATATAAATTGGCCACGTTTCGAGGTAGGTAGGCGCGTATCAATATCGCCGGCAGGATCACGTTATCATCATGCTCGGAGCTAATTAAAATCATACGAAAGCGATATAAGTCTGGAGATCAAAATCATAATGATGCAACATTTTTTTTCTATTACACTATGCAGTATTAACCACTTTATTTAATATTTTCAAAGACGACATATTTTAAGTAACTGTCAGAATGATTATGTGCTTGTAACATTTATATAAATTATATCCAGGCGTAACATTCATAATATATGATAAATTATTTTTTTAATAAATAATGTACCCACATTATTATATCATAAATAAAAAATATACCAGATATAATTTGCTTTTGGATTAAGTTTTATAATAGCACTTTTTTTTAAATTAATAATATTGAATAGTTTCGAAGTATCTTGATGTATGGACGGCTGCGTACATTTCTCATATCGAAGGTTTTTCCATACCACTGATGGTGATAACATAGTCGGTTTCGTTTTCAGCCACACAATTCCTAAATGTTATTGTGGTTTAAAGATAAAATCCCTGTTTAAAAATTCGAATACACAAAGGATTAGGAGTGCGATAAGATGTTCACTCGTATGTTGCATATCTAATCCTGTATAATATGAATGATAAATATTTTTTACGTTGGCACAAGAACATTAGAATTATTGAAAAATGAACTCACCCAGATGTGAAAGTCCTGACAATTCCGAATCTGTAAAAAGAAAACCATTTTAAAATGCATGATATTATAAAGGGAATTACAATTACATGAAGGAGTCCTTCAATAAAGCACCAGGGTAGCAATAATAATAGCGGAATTAATTATAGTACGTGTTATATGGATGGGGAGAGTGCTGGTCTTGGGAACGTATTTTTTTAGTACTCACATAAATGAATACGAGAAATCAAGATTACATTACTAAAAGATGATTTATGTATATAATATTTTTTTGTAAACTATTTATGAAACAATGGATACCTGTCGACTGATTTTAGATATATAGCCGTCGTATAGGACCTTTTATACACAGGTCTTAATATTAACAGAGGAGAACATAACCATATACATTTATGTTCATATATACAGGATGTACAAGAGCCAGCAGCAGAAACTTCGCCGGTAGATTCCTGCCTATGTTATGAGTCTAAAATGTTCAAGCAACCATGACCTTATATCTATTGTTATGGAGATATGCATTATCAAAAGTTGCATTTTTTTTCAATATTTCTGACTTATTTTTTGCAAAAAGTTGTAGTATTATTACAGTAGCTTTTGTCGAATTCATTCGCTTTAATGCGAGTCGGATAAAATGATAAAAATCTTGTAAAAATTTGAAAAAAAAAATTTTTACAAGGTTTTTATCATTTTATTTAGTTGTATTGGAGCAAATGAATTTTTCTTAATCTATGTTAGTAACTGTAATGATGAGTTCAACTTTTTGCAAAAAAAAAGTCAAAAATATTGAAAAAATGCAAACTTTGATATTGCATATCTCAATAAGTATTGATGTTAGGTCATTGTTGCTTGAACATTTTAGACTCATAACATAAGCAACCGGCAAAGTTTCTGCTGCTAGCTCCGGTACACCCTGTGTAAATCATTCAAAAAACTTTTTGATCTAAAATCTGTAACACGTTTTCAAACGTGGTCGAGTTACTGTCACAGGAACATAGAATAAATGTTACCACAATAATCATTTTTATTATTTCATCGCTGTCCATTGGTAGTACGTACCGATTGGATACCTACATAAATATTTATGTTCTTAAGTACAATATATTCCCCAGTACGTACACATCGTTGGAATATAGTAATTGTATTATTAAAACATAATACCTTCTGTTTTCCCATTAGGTCGGAGAGATCTGTACCTGTCTCCTTGGAGTTGTTTTGTTTGTACTACGTTAAAGATCTGCTGATTGTGTCACTCGGCACCATCTCAGAACAGTGAAAACATTGTAAATCCTACTCGGTGCTGGCAAGCATTTACTTCTCAATAATGTATTCAAAACAAAACATTCAATCATTGCCATCAATTGTTTGTTTTGGAATGAAATTAAAAATTACTATTTTAATTTTATTAATATTCATAATATATTTATATGAATAATCAATGTTATCACGAGATCTACATAAAGAGTACAATAATTTTTTTTTTTTTTTTTTTTTTTTTTTTTTTTTTTTTTTTTTTTTTTTTTTTTTTAATAAAAAAGAGATGTCAACACGGAATACGTGTCACATCAATATTCTTACTATTTTCAAACTAAGCTAAACGCTTGTGCTATGAAAATAGGACTAACTTGCTAGTCTGGAGTGAGGTTCGAACCAGCGACCTTTGGATCACGAGTCCAGTGTCCTAACCACAAGACCAACAAGCTACTCGTTGTACTAAACAATAATTATTAAAGTAGGTACGTAGTACACAGTGGTGTAATTATCAAGGGACAGATGGAGTTGATTTTTTATTGCAAAGTTGCGCAGGAGAAAAAATATTTCACCATTGTTTAAAATACAATCTAATTGTAGTAACGTATCTACAGTTTATTATATCATTGCTTTTTAGTATGTTTATAAGTACTAATTCATCGCATATTTGGCGGTTGTTTCTCTAGAGCTATAGTTATAGCTAGGGAGTTAAAGGTAAGCTCTAAAGCCATATAACTAAGGCACATTTCACTCGAGGAAATGGATATATTGTTTTCCAATTCTGATGTTATTCAATACTAATTCTCGACATGTGACATCAAAAGTGATGTGTGGAGCAGTGTGAGCCATAATGGGCAACATGCCCCATTATGGCTATCTGTCCGTAACTCGCTGGAATTAGGAATGAGGTCCGGGCGCCCGAGTGTGACATGTCAATCAGCACTCGGCCATTTTACTCGCAGGGGTCGTTATTAATTATTATTATGTCTCGTGATTTTTCACGGGTTAACGGCTAGCGTAATATATATTTTATGTAGGTACATAATATATGAATATTACGTGAATACTTATTATTCTTGGACGTAAACCGAATTCTGTATGTTGTTGACGTTTTAAAAATGATTCAATACGTTTCCCTGGCACCGTTAGTCACGAATCATCTGTGTTAGCAGAATTGGATCACCTAATGAACGTATATTTACAGAAGAGTCATTGGTGAGTCTGAACTCGTATCAGCGGGTGACTCATGCATCCTTCCAGTGAGCGCGATCGCTCTACCTACCTACTGCAGTAGCGTTTCAGTTTATCTAATCATCAAACATAATAATTTCATTGTCTGTCCGTCCGTCTGTCTGTCTGTCCCCGTAACTTCGTGCAACGTCAATTACATTCAAAGTAATTTCATTCAAATTCACGGCTAAAAAAGCGGCCGGAGATGGGGCCACTAAACCCGCCGTTTCACGCATGTTGCCAACGTTGCTCTCCGTGGAGGGCAAAAAGATGCTATAAATATATACTAGGGTTTAGCAAAGACGCGAATCAATGATCCGTCATTATGAGGGGGTTGCAGCTACTAAATATAATAATTTCGTTGTCTGTCCGTAACTTGCCAGGATGAAAACTTTAAATGATTAGAGTGTGACATGAAAGCAGCGCGCGGCTCATGTTGCGCGGTTACGCTCGTTATTAATTATTATTATTTCCCGTGATTTTTCACGAGTGTACGGCTAGTAATGAAATATTAGCATGTTAATAACGTGTAGTATGTTAAAAAAAACGATAAAAAATATAAAACAGAAACTTGAATAAAGTAAAATTTAATACAACAAAAAATTGAGAAAGCATATTTATACAGGCGTGTTAAAAGTTGTCCTCCCTTGACATGTATAAAATATCACGTACTGAATTATATACATTGCATTCGAACATAGCCATGTTCTGAGTATACAACACAGGCTAGAATTTCTACCAATGACAGTTCTCCATAAACGGATACAAATCTAAAATACCTACACATTAAATACAGTATCCACGTACAGAATTAGATTTTTCTTGAATAAATAAAAATGAAATGAAACAGTTATTATAATAACACATTATGAATTTGATCACACCTATATTACGAAAAATATATCAGTAAATAGAAAATAAACAACAGCGCTCGGAGCATATGCAATTTTCACAACACATACTTTTCATAACAATACTTTCTTAAATTTTATATAATTTTTGACACGCACTATATATAGTGTACATTTATACAAAATTGATTGCCTTCTCGCGTGAACTCACACTTGCATGTATTATTCAGCGGAAACATTGCGGCAATTCTGTCTAATGAAACTGTAATATTTATTAATAAATATTTTATATTGAATTTAAGAAAACCACAGAAACTCTTATAACGTAATTTGTTAAATAGAACACTTTGATTAAAAATATTAAAATATTTTCAGTACCTGTACACATTTGATTCGATGAGTACCCATAACAGTTTTAAAATAGCAAATAATATGTTGAGTATTTATGTATTATATTTTATTTAAACCATTTCAAATAACAAATCTTATTTCTTAAAACAACACTCATAACAGTAGCTTAGCTAAATATAACATCAATAAATATATATAACATAAATAGCCACTGGATCTTAAGCCATAGATGTATGTACCTAGTTCATTTTCTTATGATTGAATATTATGTCCATCCTATATCGTCAATTTTTTCCCAATAGAAATCTACCATTTGTATTAAGTTTGAAGGAAATTTGTCAGGTAGTGCGAAGATTGATTACCAGTCCATTTTTACTCGGAATATTATGGCACGATTTTTTTTGTAACTTTACATAATTTTATTTAATTTTGTCATTTTTATACAATTTTTATATATTAATCTTAATTGTGTTTTTTTTTAACTATCTGGCAACGAGATTAAGTGTTCGTTCCAATTCATGTTATAGTATAAAACACTCAGATGTTTATTGTCAGAAGTAGATAATAAAAGTAATCGAGCTCGTGCACATGTAATTTATTTTATTTAGTTTATCACAAACATAGGCATGACATCTTTAAATCGTAAATAATATTTTAGTCTACAACACAGTAGTAGTAGAATAGGCGGTCTAGCCGCATTTTGGTACGTACTTGTAACAAGTACAACGGTAAACTTTTTATCTAAAGGTATTTAATATTGTAAAGAATAATTACAATTTACACGAAAAATACCAAGATAAAACAAAAGCAATGACGTCAATTCATATCTAAAAACGGAGAATCATCACATCAGATATTGCAGCTATAACAAATCATTACAAATATGTAAGGACCGATATTATGTATGTATCGTAAAAAATACCACTTTAATTATTTAATGTCTCTACGGTACAAGCAAAAGTGATCCGTACGTTTTCAACACTGAAGAGGCGAATATGTCTATGTGAAAGATCTTTAAGAAAGGTTGGTAGGTCGTGGAATAAAAGTTCGATCGGTGGTATGTTGATGTTTATTTCTTCCAAAATAAAGCTCCGGGAGCAAGTGAAACTGTATAGATAAGGAAGCAGAACTAGACCGACTCTCGAATATCCGAGAGAGTCAAGTGAGCGATGCACCGTCGAGGGGCTGCGTCTGTATAGCCCGCTGATTCTGTGTTCGTTCCCCCTTCTATTTGGGAACCTTATCGCTGACGACAGACTTTGAATATCTGGTTTACAACTGGAAGTACTTAGATCAGCAAATTCATACAATAGAAACATTTAGACAATGGACTGCTGATACTACGCGGACAGTATCCCCACAGTAACAATAGGAAAATGGAAATTGGGGTGGTTTAATGTTCTCTGTACCGGAAGTACTTAGGTTAGCATATCCAAACTATGAAAACAATTGCGACGCTAAGCGGAAATTGCCCTCACAGATACGATATTATTATTAATCTTATTATTTAGGTTTATCTTAACATTTATGACACAGAAAAGCGAAAAAAAATATAACAAAAAGTAATTTAATACCCAGGCCAAGGTGAACAAAAATGACAAATGACAATGGTTTGCTGATAGTTTACAAAGTCCGTCTCGTGTTTGAAAAGTACCTACGTACATAGAGTGTGTAATTTTAGGTCTTAAAATGAAATTTTTGGCTACAGGTTTCATTAAACATAATTAGTCACGACTGGTCCAATACACTTAGATGTTAGTAATTTAAAATACTTAATATTTAATACTAACATAATCCATGTTTTAATAGGTATATCTGCCAATAATTTTCTAGAGATTGTATTTAAAATTTAAAGTAAATAATGCATTGAGTTACGACACTAAATTTTCTTTTATATGTGTGTTTTATACTTATATATTTTATTTATGATTTTGTTAAGAATTTCAAATTATTTTCAATACGAACGTGTTAATGACATGAGTTATTTTAAGTGTCTAGAGGACAGCACCACTAATAGGTACTTCGTATTATTTATAATCCTATTATTTATAATCAGGTATTATTCATAATCCTTAAGCGTTTGGCATCGATTGTGGTTTTAATCACTATTATTCATATTATTTATTCAGGTTTTATAATGTCGATTTTTTTTTCAGTTTGTATTTGAATGGTGTAAAATGTAAACGTGTTGGCTTGTCAGGCAACAAATATGAATGGTAAATAATTCTAGGAATATTGTGTGCTTATTAGAACTGGCAATTATTTTGTTTGCTCCTTAATAATTGTGCATGCTTTAGCGTCGTCATGCTGGCATAAATATGTATTATTTAAAAAATATTTTATATGATAAGGATTATTTAAAAAAATACTACGTAGCGTTGTTGAAGTGAAACAGCTTTACCTCAGATATATTATAAAAAATATTTTACAAATGTATATACACATAATAAAAATATCTTTAAATAAACGACGTATAACCTACTAGTTATATATTGAGAAATCTCCTCTACGTAATCATTTTCTAAAAGTATATTTGATACAAAAAATGTGCCAGTTCTACAGATTACTCAATAAATTCATGCCAAAATTTCCATACACAAATAAATAATTTTAACTCCGCCAGCATTCGAACGAGGAATCTTCTGATCGTGGAGAGACGTTATCCATTGAGTCAGCGAAGACGATGGGCGTGACGAATTTATCGTGCGCAAGAATAATTAATGTTTTGGTGTGTTTGGATAGTAAAAGTAACTTAAATCCATGTGACGACAATATTTGGTGGTTTGAATTTACTTTCATGTACCAAAGAAATTTCAGTTCAATAAAATAAATAAATGTAGGAAGGGGTGTTCACGCCTGATGAGATACGCGTGCTCTGTTGGTCTCCAGAAGGATAATAATATCCCGGCTGAATCCATCCGGAGGATAATCAAGGCTAACCAAATAGTAGTGGATGAATATACACTTGCATTTTATATTCAGTTTCTTATTTAATTAAAAATAAAAAATAAAAATGAAAATAAATCAAGAAACGGACTTTGAATCAGAAAGCCCGCTACTAGGTACTGCAAACATCGTAGGCGTAATCTTCATCGTATCATCTTCTTCCCCTTGTCCTATTCGGGTTGGGGACCTACTGCATCGATAAGGCGCCTCCATTCGTCACTGTCTTGCGCTGATTGTGCGGCCTCCGTCCATTGTAGTTCCATCCTTTCCTCACCAAGTTTCTGGAGTTGCCTCACCCAACTGTGTCTGGGGCGGCCCACTGGACGTCTACCTCAGGAATCACACTCAGTATTTTTCTGCATCGATAAGGCGCCTCCATTCGTCACTCTTGTCACCATTGTCTTGCGCTGATTGTGCGGCCTCCGTCCATTGTAGTCCCATCCTTTCCTCACAAAGTTTCTGGAGTTGCCTCACCCAAATGTGTCTGGGGCGGCCCACTGGACGTCTCAGTATATTTATATATCTCAGGAATCGCACTCAGTATATTTCTAGGAATTCGGTCATCAGACATTCTTAGTAGGCGCCCAAGCCTTCTTTTCCGTTTAATCACTTTCCGTTTAACAAAAATAAACATGTTACGATTATGTCACAAGGCGTAAACTTAACATGTTTTTTTATGTTAAAATAAATATATGCAAACACATACCATTTTTGCGACTAAAATAATTTTACACGTCGTTTGATTTTCATATTAAACGCTTTCCATTGTAATTAATAAATTAATTAAGCTACTATATATTTTTAAACAAAATACATAGTTCTCTGTCCATCAAACAATGTCCATCATTTTTATTCAGGTTTATATAATCTTTAACGTTTAATATTAACAGTACCAAGACACTGCGCTACGCTCACAGCCTTACTCACGGCCGATCACTAATGCTACGAAGACGATACTCTAGATGACACAATTTTCACAGACAAAGCACAAAGTAATATGTGTACATAATTCTCTATACAACAATACATGTATCAAGGTGCATTTTTCATGAAATGTAAAAATTTAAAAAAACATTGAAAAGTAATGTAAAGGTATGTTGTTTTTGACGGCTAGTTAATTAATTAATAATTAAATCCGTTAGGTTCCTACCGGAATCACCTTCAGAGAGACTAGATACTATAGTATGAGAATATGAGTCCACGGTTAAAAATTGATGCATAAATAGGGAAATGATTACTTTATTTTGGGGATTCTACAGAGAGACAGACTAGACTGTCAATTATCTCAATGTTTTAAATGAACACTAAAAGTCGAGAAGGAAGTGTCATTAAATTTTTTTTAAATAATTTATCTCAGGGTTGTAACTATACACCATAAAGTCTTTGTTATGATTCGCGTGTCCACTATTAGTTGCCTGAGTGGAAATGTATGTAACGATTCTTATTTAAAAAAATGTACATACAACGCATTTCTTAAATACCTACCTTGAATTATAATCAGTTGCAAATCATATCCGCGTTCGTCTTAAGATCAATTATTGACTCTATCAGGGTTGCCCACCATCTGCCTTGGTAAACGGTTATTTTTATTTCAATTGTTAGTTGTAAATCTATTTACTCATTTTCCCCATGGGGCTGGCAGAGAGGATAAGACGGCACACTCTTCTGACACACAAATCTCGCATTATCCACATCCATAATCTACTTGTGCTCGATTTTTTTCTAACAGCACTGTCTTCCAGATTATGATTTTAAAAATATAGTAAACAATGTTTGTAAATGCAGCTCTTAGAGATAAATATCTAAATTCACAAAAATATGTTTATTAACATAAAAAGGAACGGAAGACTAGTTAAGTGGTAACATACATCATTAAAAAATTTAATAAACGTTTTTAAAAAACTTTATCAGGGAGATAAGAAAGTTATTTATTTATTTATTATATTGTTAATTATTAGTGTATATATTCTTCTTATACCAAAGCGCCAGGACGCTCCTAACCTAAGCGAGCGTCTTTCATTTCTTTCGCTCTTTGACCACCAAGTTGCTTAAGCTCTTCCTCATTGTCTTTAATGTTAATTAAATAAAAATATAAAATTATTGCTTCAGAACTTGACATTCGAGTCAAGCATCAAGTACTAACCGACTGTTTTTATAATACACGCTCAGCAAACATGGATTCTCACGGACAGAATGAGAATGAGTAACAAGAGTGATGTTAATGGTCGTTATGAGAAGAATCGTGACAAATGGAAAGATCTCAATTGAGGCGACTGGAACCCTTCTAGAAAATTTCAGGTGAGCGACTACCAAGATATATCTTCTTGATAACTTCCGTGAAATGGTTTCCTGTGGATCGTCCCTATAAAGTTAAAATAAACAGCAATAGAGGGTTTATGAAGGTACGTTGGTCCTAGACTGATCATGCAGTTCTGAAACAGCGCAAAACAGGGAAACGAAAAATATACCAAATTTATGTCACTTAGAATAAATAGTAATAGTTTTTCTCAGAGATAATATAAAATTGGTGCATACGTATATATATCGACGTAACAATCTGCATGAGCATGCAGATTATTACACCTTCCTTATAAAAATAGAGCGTTGTTTTTACACTTACATGCTAACTATACCTACTAATATTAACAAAACAAAACCTTGGTATCTCAAATCTACAACAACTGTATATACACAACTTTTATTTTGAGTGACCCTGTTTTTAAGTGACGCAATACTTTTCATTTCTATAATCCAAGCAAATTCCAAGGCTAGAATAATTACACATTGCATCCTCTACAATTTTGTCACCATTCCACGACAACACCTTCTGTAATATTACGGAACATTAACATTTTCTAACGGAAATGTACAAATTAGTCTGGTAGCGCATCCTGAACAATATTCTTCAAATAATTATACTTGTACATGTTTAATATATTATCATAAGTTATATTTTTGGTAGCTTTGTATGAGTATAAATAGTTTGTGTACTTGGAATACTTGCTAGGAATGAAAAAGCTTAAAACAATATTAGAAAGAGGAAGGGTGACCAACAAGGAATTAAAAGAAGATGAGTCAAGTAACTTAATATTTGTTTAGTGAGCATATTGGAATTTTGGTAACAACCCTGAATGAAATACACCAAACAAAAAACGGATCTGGTCAAATAAGAAGATGGGAATCAAAATGCAGTAGAATGGTGAAAAACCAATTGAACTACAAAGGTGAATGTGACTAAGCGAGATAAATAAAGGGTCATGAAGGACGTAAGAGATAAGATAGTTTGATAAGGAAGATTTAATAATATGCGAAGGTTGATATCACCCGAAATATCAGAGGCAGGGTTCAAAGTTGTTTGACAAAGCGACAGAAGCGAACATAGAAAGGCGAATTTACCAGAGACAAGCCCAGAGTGGGTACTTACGTGCGAAACTTAGAGAAACGACCTGGCGACAGACAAAAGTACAGCGAATATTCTAGTGATAATTAGTGCGAATAAAGAAATGTGTGTAAAAAAAAGAACGGTGCTCCAATTAAGTTCGTCTCTAGTTTATTATTCTTCTTCTAGCCTTCATCCTAATGGGTCGGGGTTCTTGCAGCGCATAGAATGTTCCAACTTTTCCGATCTTGGGCTTCGCTCTCCACGTCAGCCCAATTTAGTTGCAACCTCGCTTCGTAGCAGTCCTCCAACTGTTTCCACCAGCTCCTCCCAGGGAGGTCCTTTGGTCTTCTGCCTTCTCGTCTTGCCTGAAATATCCGCTTTGGCAGTCTGTCTTCGGGCATCCACAAGATACGCCTTTAGTCTAGTTTATCATTTTAAATAGTTTCCAGTGTTTCATTTGCCTCGAACAGCCATGGTCCCGCGACATTAAACAACTGACGAAAGACCTGACATAGTAAATCGTTATTATACAACCTACAAATCGATGAGCTTCCAGGACAGGACATGTATTAATACAAACTGATCGTGGAGGGTATTTTTGTTAGGAAAAACCAATATTCATAATCTCGAATCGAAATGGCGCATCTAAGCATCTAAACGTGAAGTAGGAAATATGTTGGTTGAGAATAATTATTTCCTAGCTAAAAGGCATACAATAATTTGTTCTCGACATTGGAGCTCAGAGTATTTTGAGCATTGGAGGTTCAGAATGCGTCATTATTTAACTAAATTAAAAAAGTACTTATATCTTTTTGCACATCATGATTTAAACTTACATAATGTATCTGTATTCAAACGTCATCAGTGAAAGGAAACAACTAATATAAATTCATTCAAGTATTTAAAAAGGAATGAAGTCAATTATGAACGCCCTGCATAGAACTAAACAACTAAAATGTTTTTCTACTACGTGTCGTTAAATTACCTGTCCTCAGCAGTGCTATCGGAGTAGAACCGCCTACATCTGGTTAAAGGTACGTGTATTTTAGAAACGCGGTTTGCCATTCTTGGGCTATTTCAAAAATCATATCCAAACTCAGCGTCAAATAAACGATGCCGTATGAAAAACGAATAAGATTTTTATATACCGAGCTTGAGTATGGTTTTGTTATTGATTCTCGGTTTAACTGTTGCCTCGATGGCTTCAGGGTCGGCCAATATTGGCCGTGACATTTCTTTGTTCCGCCATATTACATCTGCGGTAAGAATGCAACATTACCCAGTACTGTCTCGTTAAAGCGAACTGAAGAGACATGGTCTTATGAATCTTATGTAATTCTATAAGAATGTTAATTTCCACTGCATAAAAATGCAATACCATTCATCAGCCCATACATCGATGCACTGACTTTAAAATATCACGTTTTTGTTTTATAACCTGTTTGAAATCTTAATAAACCTGTTTTATTCTTGGTTTTCTGTGCAAGGCATTTGTCACACGGAAGTCTAATTAGAATAATTGCTTCTTGCGTTAGTAATTTGATAGTGTGGATCAAAAAATACTGTATACACCTGGATCCAAATCGAGGGACTTTTTTTAAAAGAGTTTTTGTTAAATATGTTTTCGCCTACATACTTCCGTAGCTAAGTAAAAGTTCTCATACATGGCATGTGTATTATAGCGAGATTACTAGTGAGATACCACGTGGTCTAGGCGTGCGGTCCATATTCAGTATCCCCTGTCCGGTGGTCGCACTGCACATGTTCCCTGTCTTCAATTTTTTTTTTTTTAAATATTTATTATATAAATGTTGATGTACATGCGTTAAGGTTTAATTTAGAAGAAACGTACGCTCAGCTATATAAAATTGATAAACATTTCCCGATGTTGTGCTACTGGTGTTTCTGAATTCAGATAGTATATATGAGTTCTTTTTTAACGAATAATTTTAGTATTGAACTGGTGTATAGTGTCTTGTGTCAGGCACTTGATGATCTCTGGGTGGGTCTTCAGAGTTATATCTAAATGGTTTCTTGTTTGTTAAACGTATAACCCATTTCTGAGACTTTATTGAAGGGTCTTATAAAGTTGGGGCCGCACCAACCCATGCACACTTGGCGTAGCTGAAAATACTTTCACGGAGTGCGTAGTATATCATTTTTTGAAGTCGATTAATGAAGCTGCGTGGAGTTTTGAATGTAGGTATGTATCTATTTTCTTACTTTGGAGCTTGAACATTCGATGTGCGGAGCCTTTTATTCCTTATGTATAATGTTTAAAAGTATATTTTCAATAGGTAGTCTTTCTTGTGTTTGTGTTTTACTTCTTACGTGCAATATTTAAATTTTATTTCTAAAATGTAGCCTTTCTAATGTTTAAACTTAAAAAAAACTGTACAGGTAAGTTGTTGTACCTTACTGTAAGTTACTTCAGAACAGACCTTGTCTAGTGAAGCAACTACTTTCATTTATGTGTATAAATTTACACGAAATAGATAAAATAATACTGATAACTGCTCCTCTTATACACGTAAATTTTGAAATACAGATTATATACAACAACAATATAAGTATTGCACCATAATAAAATTAGGAGAATATTTGATTTTTTGTGCCGTTCTTGCAATACATTCGCCATGGGGCCTTGTACTTTTTTATCAGGGTTTCTTTAAAATAATGTTAGTCATTTAAACACAAAACGGTTAAATAGAGATTTCTATATAAAAATGTAGTTATGACATTCAAATATGGTCCCGAATATTGTTATTGGAATGTAGAGAGCATTCTACCGGTAGGTAATGGGTTCACTGGGAAACAATGAAAATTAATTAAATGGAAAGATATAGAACATATTATTTGTAGTCTTTCGTAAATGATACGTCTATCAAATAGCTATAATAATAATAATAATTAATGGAAATAGATATTACATAGCGCCATAATTTCATCTTAAGGACGCTTTACGTAAAAACTGTATTTGTTTATTATTATATTAGTAATCCCACACTACTATAAACTTAACATTGCAATGAATCCCAAAAACATTTGAATAACACTTAGCAGTGCTATGATAAATCGATAGATTTTTTATTTAATCTGGATTATCTTTGATACAATAATTTACTTTATTTTTATTATTATGGAACGATTTGTTCCACCTAATGCACTACAACACTGCACAGCCACAGTGCAATATAACAAATAATATGCTAGTGGATTATTTAAGTGTATGATTTTTGCGTTTGTACGCTATAAGTGAGTTTGCTTCGTTATGAATATAACAATATGTCCCACTGCAGCAACGACCCAATTTAAAAGAAGCATTTATTCCCTTAAATCGACAATTTTGTATACCCATATGACGTCTTTAGAAGCTCAATAATACATATACCTAGGGTTTAGCCCCAATGGCAGGTAGTGACGCTCCAGTTAGATCCAGTCTGTAAAATTTAAACACGGACCATGACGTATTGTAAGATTTTTTATAACAGGTTTTTCTAACAAGCAAGAGGGGATTTCTATAAGAAGCGAAGCATTTTTACTTGGCATTTTTAATGGACTTATAATTAATCACGAAATATCTTAGCTATTATGTGTACGCCTTTCAAAAGCAGGTTTTTCCTTGTTTCTTATTGCCAATCACCGAGTGGAACCGAAATAATTAACTTGTTTGTCAGTAAAACAATGACGGATTTTCTACAGCGCTTTAAAGATCACCGAGCAAGACTAAACAAAACAGATACTTAGAGGTCGCGCACTACTCTATTGACAGGATTCTGAAGTTTAACAACGGGTGTACTGTGTAAAATGTACACAGTTTCTAGAATAATAAGATAACGACCAGAAAAGTATATGACGCGAGTGTTGAAGGTAACAGGAACAGAGAGCATGTGGCGTCCTGTCGTCTCTGCCTACCAAAACGGCGTCATAGTTAGATGCAGTATTCAAATTGCGGAATTTGCTGTATGGGCGGAAAATGGCAGACCATTTTATTTATTTCCATCAGTCAAATAATTAGTACGAAACAGATTATCCAACTTAGGCTCGATCCAAAATACATAGGATAATCGGCGTTCTACTATACGTGTACTTATGTAATAAATAAATAATATTAAGGACAAGCGCATTTAATTGTGGGATGAACACAACATTTAATGAAGTCGAGAGGCATGGAAGCCGAAAAAAGAAGTTGTTACAGAGCCGCATTGAAGCGAGGAAGCTTTGAAACAACGCCCTGTGGTGCCATTAAAAAGGACCTCCGAAATTCCCTTTTACCACAAAAAGCATTGTCAATGACCCCTTGGCTTGTTCTTAGACTCGACTATTTTATCGACTCAATGGTATTAATAATTTATTAATTTAAGTTCTGAATTATTTCTAAGAAGAAATTTAAGTTTTTTAAATGTATGTACTCCCTTAATATTTTCAGGGCAACAACATCCTTATAATATCTTAAGACAAAATAAACGAGACGAATTTATTTATGTACGCGTAAAGTTTCTACGAGAAATGTCGTCATGTCAAAATTTAAAAGGTGTTGTTGTAGCCGGGCCTCACGATCGAGGATCCCCTCGCCATTCTGTCTTTGTTGTTGTTGCTGCGCCCCTCATGAGCTTTGCAATGGGAAAATAGCCCTATTCGAGAGGCGCACTCTCTCCCGCATATTTCACAAAGGAAGGGGTCGGGTTGCACTGGTCAGTTGACGCATGGTTGCGGCTCGCTGCTCATTTTTAATCTGGCCGCCGCAACACCATCAGCCCGAGAGCAGACTCTCCTCCAGCTCGCACGATCTTGGGCCAGCTGCTCCCAGTTCTCAGGTTCTCCACATAGGCTCAGCGATTCTCGGAGACAGTCTTTATACCTTTTCTTCTGTCCTCCGGCCTTTCGCCTGCCCACTATCTCCCCAAATAAGACCCGCTTCGGAAGTCTGTGATCGCCCATGCGTAACACATGTCCCGTCCATCTCAATCTCGCTTCCACGATCATGTTTTCAATTGGCCAGGTGTATATGTATTAAATAGCAGTTAAGATTAATGAGAATATGTCCGATAGTTTGCAGAATAGGTACGCACCACGCTGTCAGGCGACACAAAATCTAAATGCGGCCCCTGTTTGCTAAAGATTTTTTTTTGTAATTGTAATATACACGTATTTCAATGAAATCAAATGACATTTTGATTTATAAAATTGAAATGTCATCGAACATTTGAAGACTTTTACCAAAGCAGAGCTCAAGGAATTAAAACATTCATACACGTAGTGTCGTCAAGAATCTTCTGGGAATTTCAATTACCGGTACCCACCGGCTGCACTTCCTGAATGTAGACAGTTTTTATTAAATGATAAATATCTAAATGCATAACAATATTCCCTACTTATTATTATTATTATTTATTATTAACTAGCCGTAATCCGTCAAAAATGACAGTACTTTTACATGTCGGTTCCTAAAAAATAAGTGTTTATTTATTTATATAAAATTATAATAATAAAAAAGAAAAAAAAGGTTTTATAATATAAAGTAGTTACGGGCGTTACATGAAGTTGCGATGGACAGACAACGAAATTATTGTCGGCAAAAGTAAAATATGTTTATCTCTCTGGATTATGGAGTTTTATGATTACTGAGAGAGACTACCTACCTGGAATTTCACTGTAGATACTCTTGAGGCGTAATAATGAGTAATAATGAGAGCAGTGAGAAGTTCTTATCAGACGATCGCTATCTCAAGAGCTCAAACCGACACAAAATTATAGGTACCTAATTCTAGAAATTAAATAAAAATGAGATTTAAAAAGTTCTCAGTGTGATTTTGATGAATGGAAAACCTGCGGAAGAATGTAATACCTACCTATGACGTGGGCACAAAAATGGACGATGGCACTTTGAGAATGTTTAGGTACTATTATACGCAATTGTACCTACCGAGATTTATTTGAGATCGATCCTAATAATTCAATATAAATAGATAGGTAGGTATATATTCTACATTTAAAGATCATAGAAAATACAAATGCATTGGCGGGTCTTTTTCAACATATTTTAGCATAATCACCTATTGCTTTTTATTTATATCATGTATAAGAAAATCAAAGTATTCTTCGGCCCGAATTCAGAGTCAATACTTAGATGATTTAAAGGTTAAGATACGCATTAAAAGTGTTATTTTGTACTGAAAATTGCGCTTTTAAAGCTACCTTAACCTTTAAATCATCAAAGTATTGAATCTGAATTCGGGCCATAGCGACGATATAGGTACCTAGCATCCATACATTTTAAATTCCAATATTTTATACATCGCCCCTACGGCTCTATACCTAGGTATATGCCATAAGCTCTAGAATCTCATTTGTATACAAACGATTATTTTTCTGCAATTTTGTACCAATATATGACATTCTAACCAACAAATACAATTCAGTCAGGACACAAACCATTTAAAATTCAATTCAAATACAAAAAAAATATCAAATGAACAGCTTTACTCTGTAGCCTGTAGATGTCGTAATCAAATATTTTTTAACAATCAGTTGCCAGACATCTACGAGTACTAGGCAAAACTAAGATGGAGCGATATTGTATTTTATTTAGCAAGGATGCAAACCATGTTGAAAATTTTGGCGTCGTCCTACAGATTCATTCGGAAAAGTAAATTTATCCATTAGCGACATCTTTCCACGTATATAATTGATATTTAATAAATGAACAAATATATAATTAATCATCATTATTAACCCAGAATGAGAATCAAAATTTTCATAATATTAATTTAACATAAAATAAAAAATACGTACTGTTCTGAAAAGTAAATGAAATGAAGTGAGGCTGGAGGTACCGTAAGTATTAATATTGCCATCTGTAAACAGTCTGTAAACTAAAACTGAGTTCATTGTTGCTCTAAGGCAATGATTCATTTTTATGCACCTATCTACCTATAGGCGATGTCAGCGACATCTATCTTCAATTTATCGATCTAAAATTCGTATCATCTATGAAAATACTTTCGAAGCATTATTCTCGTGAATTAATTTAAACTTCTATTTGATTTGATAATTTAATGAATTTGAATAACTTTACATGACAAAAATCGAGAACAGTGATCATCAGGCTTCTGGCCCCTCTTACTACAAAATGCACCCTTTGTTTCTAGATTCATACGAGCTTTTTTGTTCCGAGAGAACTGTTATGGTCTTAATGTAAACAAGTACCTAGGTATACCTACGAGCTCATTGCTTTGAAGGGATGCAAAAAGTCGTCTCCTTATCTTCAGCTCAAGTGCTTCAACTTTGGGACATAGTACCTAACTGTACCTACATCCCCTTACCAGACTGTTTAATCTGAACACGACAGAGATTTGTTTCGAAATAATCTCATTTTAAAGACAATATATAATAATGGTAGCGGGGACATAATAATATGTGTGAATACTGCGTGTGGTCCTACATTCACCGTACATAATCTGGGCCCAGAAAAATAAGATTTTTAAACTAATAAATACGGGACATAATTATGGTCAAACTTTATTATAACCGTCTTCTACTGACAGGTGAGTTGTGATTGTTGGTGTAACTTGTATGTATATCGCCATCTATGAACATAATACAAAAGTATTTATTAAAAATATATATACGATAGATATTTAGATTAAAAACATAGAGGGCGTTAGTTATTGCGATGAATAATAAATAGTCTTCATGGAATGGACATGGACATAATAATTCAGCCACTAGCCGGCGCGGCGTATTAGATAATGAATCAATTGATTATATCACGATTTGTGTTATAGTGTAACTTCAGTTGTTATTATAAACTTAAACCAAACCTTGGCATAATTTTCAATTTATCTTTGTCACACACAGATTGTAAATAAGTACCTATCTACATTTTATGATACAGCTAGGTTTTTGGGACAATTACATTTTATTTATTGAATATAGGCCCGGTTGTTTCAAGTTGGATCAAAGTAAGCGTTCGTTTAAAGCATAGATATTTACGAAAACGAATCGTCTAAATAGTGGAGAACGCAAAAATCTATGCTTTAACCGAACGCTTATTTTAATTCAACTTGAAACAACCGGCCCATAGATGGACATCAGCAGTATATTTATTCGTACGTACAACCTAGGTAACAATTTTGGATTTTTCTCTCTAGATATGTATTCTGTCTTTAATATCGATTTTTATTTGTATATATACATATATATAGGTACGTGTGTACGTATAGTTAAATTGACTAATTTAAAATTTTGTGGGGGAGACCGGGTACGAATGTGAGAAGGGATGTTGGTTACAAACGCCTTAACAATCGAAATATTGTCGTTATGTCCGCATATTCTCAGGATAATAAGGTGATGTTTATAGCAACACTCAAAAATAGACGGTGCGTACAGTTGCCGGCAAACTTCTTGGACATTTTTCGGCGTGGTGGTGGAGTGCGCAGAAGACAAATTTTGGGTCTGATTGGTGATATGGTACATGCGCAAACTCTCCTCCACTACGCCGAAAAATGTTCAACATGTTTGCCGACATCTGTACCTATTTATGTAGGCGTAAAGTTTCCACGAGAAATTTTAAGACATCTGCCAAACGTCAATATTTCTGTAATTATAGCGGATACATTGGCGTTAATTTATTATTTGGACACTTTGGACGAAGAAATTAGAAGATGTGAAACAATCTAATTTACTTGCAGTTAAGCTTGCCGCTAGGTCCTGCAGGCGGTTGTCTGGACCGCGGCCATTGCCATTTGCATTGACAGAATGGTCGGCTATGGTGGCCGCTTTGCGGCTTGTACTGATTGTAGCTCGCGGTTGGCAGTGACAGCTGCGCAGCTATCTGTACTTCTCGCTACTTTATACGATTTCGTCATTTATTTTTTTAAGCTGGCAATGGAAACACGTACAATACTTACATCATTTGTAACGCATTCATATTATAAGAAGATAATATACCATATACAAATATACTATATATTAGGTCCTTACATATGAAATTGGCGTTTTGCCGTACTGGCAAATTTGATCTCAAATATCTTCTCTTTGGTTAGGAATTCCAAATCCAAATTTATACAGCTATTTACTCATGTACTTGTGTTTTGAAAATTATAATTCATTTGTTTTTTCCTCAATTGTTTTTTTCTTTGCGTCACTCAGTTTACAAAATGAAAAACTTGAAATATCGCGTTATTTACGAGTACGAGTTCCACCGTGGCACCAGTGCTCCAGAAACGGCTCGAAGGATTAATGATGTGTATGGCGACGGTGCCGCAAAAGAAACACAGTGCGTTTTTGGTTCCACGTTTTTCGGTTCTGGAAGTTTCCGACCTACAAACAATAGCCCCCGTTTACGGGCCGGAGACCAAATTTGATAAATTGGAAAAAAAGAATTGAAGCTGGATCCATCGCAAAACCAATCGAGTTATTGATGGCTTCGGTGTTAGTGATAAAACTGTTTTATTCCACTTGAAGCAAATTGGTAAGGTGAAAAAGCTTTAAAGGTGGGTACCTCACGAATTGAGTGAAGCAAATCAACAAACGCGCGTTGACTGCTGCGTTGCATTACTCAACCGGCACAATAATGAAGGGATTTTAAATCGACTCATTACCTGTGATGAAAAGTGGATCCTGTACGATAATCGGAAGCGCTCATCGCAATGGCTGAACCCTGCCGAACCAGCCAAACCATGCCCCAAGCGAAAATTGACTCCAAAAAAGTTACTTGTGAGCGTTTGGTGGACTAGTGCTGGTGTCGTTCACTACAGCTTTCTTAAATCTGGCCAGACGATTACGGCAGATGTCTATTGTCAGCAACTGCAAACCATGATGGAAAAGCTAGCTGCTAAACAACCGAGGCTGGTTAATCGCTCTAGGCCACTGCTGCTTCATGATAACGCTAGACCACACACTGCACAACAGACGGCTACCAAATTAGAGGAGCTTCAATTGGAATGTCTAAGACATCCACCGTACTCTCCGGACCTTGCCCCAACAGATTACCATTTTTTTCGAAATTTGGATAACTTCTTGCAAAGGAAAAAATTCAACTCCGATGGGGCAGTCCAAACCGCCTTCAAAGATTTTATTGATTCCCGTCCGAATGGTTTTTTTAGTAAAGAGATCGATGAACTACCTATGAGATGGCAAAAGTGCATAGATAGCAATGGTACATACTTTGATTAAATAAATATATTATAATAAAAAAAATCGGCTTTATGTTCCTCCCATACTAAACGCCAATTTCATATGTAAGGACCTAATATCATACTATTTACTATAATGTAGAAATATATAATTTATACATTTTAAAAACAATATCGGTATCTACTTTGTACAGAGTGTAACAGAGCTAGTCCACAGTTACAGGTGGATTCCTGCCTTGATTTATGAGTCGAAAATTTTCAAGCAACCATGACCTAATATCAATAGTTAAGGAGATATGCGACATTGCATTTTTTTTCAATACTTCTGACTTATTTTTGAAAGACGTCAGACCATCATTACAACTTATAACTAATGTGGAAAATTCATTCCGTTTAACACAAGCCAAAAAAAAATATAAAATTCTTCCAATTTCAACTGGAAAATATTCTAATTGGATTTTTTCAGGGTTTTAATTATTTTATTGAATCGAATAAAGTTTTCGTAATCAATATAAGTTACTGTAATGATATTCAACGTTTTTTATAAAATAAGCCAGAAATATTGAAAAAATGCAAACTTTGATATTGCATAACTATTTATATTATGTCATGATTGTTTGAACATTTTCGACTCATAATCAACGCAGGAATCGACCTGCAAAATATTGTGGACTAGGTTTGTTACACCCTGTATAATATTCAAAGGGAATTATCTATTCTTATAAACTTACTTATCAATATATATTATATATATATATATAAATATTTTTTTTGTTTCTTAAAACTCTTCGCGAAAACTTATTTAAACATATATTCTATAGATATATATATATATATATATATATCTATATATATATATATATATATATATATATATATAGATATATATAAAAGAAACCCGTGTTTCCCTACCCGCCAAGTTTTCTCCATAACCAGCCACAACCACCCACCAGTGGTTATGGTGGTGGATGGCCCTTGGTGTCACATCGAAAATATGCAAACAGTGTACTAAAATCTACGCGTGCGGAGCCGCGCGGACAGAGCTAGTATATTTATATATTTTGCACTTATTTTCTCCACTCCTTTTTACTAAGTAGATCTGTTCTTTCCTATCCATCCTTTTATTTACCTTTAATTCTTTGACTTTCATAGTTTGTTAGTAATTAAAACATCCACTTTTTTTGTTTTTTTTGTATAACTCAAGTTATTGTTGCTATATGTTAATACATAACATGTTAATTCTGTGGAAATTTGTAAGGTGGTCTCTATACTATTCAATAATCATGTGTAATCTGATTTCCCATAAATGAATAAATAATAAAAATAAATAAAGTAAAATAACTCAATGTCTGTCTGTCTGTCTGTTCTCTATACAAATCTACACCGTTTATCTGATTCTACTCAAATTTTGCATGCTTATGATTTAGGACATTTCCCCCTCTCATTCTATCCCTTCCCCTCCCCCTGATATATCTTCAACGTAAATCTGTACCGTTTGACCGATCTGACTCAAAATTTTCAAAATTATTCTTTAGGACCCGGGGGGTAACATAGGCGACATTTCTCTCCTCCTCTTTTACCCTTTCCCCTCCCCCTGATATATTCTCGAGGCAAATCTGTACCGTTCGACCGATCGGACTCAAAATTTGCACACATATTCTTAGGGACCCAGTGGGTAACATAGGTGACATTTCCCCCTCCACCTTTACCCCCCCCTCCCTCTGACATATTCTGCATGCAAATTTATACAGTTCGACCGAACTGACCCAAATTTTTCATACTTATTCTTTAGGACCAGTTGGGTAATATAGGCGACATTTACTCTTCCCCTTTTAACCCCTCCCCTATTTGTACCAAAACAGCGTATTTTATTATTTGATTTACTGTTTATAATTTTTGGTCATTCAACATTTTTGTTTTTCTTTTACACTCCGATATTATACGAATTGCTTTATTTTGTACTATTTGAAGTTTCTTTAGCATTCCTTCGTTGCTTATAAATAATATACTGGAAAAATAGTAAATATGCGGGAGAATCATAGTACATTGCATTTTTAGTTATATATCTTCCTCTTCTTCCAAGTAGAGACACTTCTTTTGCAATTTTCTTCATACATATTAAGTATTTTTTGTAAATGTCAATTTTGAATCAAAAATTACACATAGGTTTTCTAATATCTAATGATATAAAGTTAATATAAGATTGTTATGATACCGAAAACTAGTGAGAGGAGATCGTAATATCTGAAAAGCGTCGCTGTAATGTGTCGATATAAAGCTTTCATAAGTCGATAATTAATGGATTTTTAGAGATCTAAAGTTTATGCAAAATATTTTCGTTCAAGTTTTACACACTATCTTTAACTATATTTTTATGAATTACTTAAACACAAAGTACCGATGGTCCACTATTTCACCATTCCATGGGGCGTACTTTCGTCCCCGATACTAGCGAATAGTGGTAGTATTTCAACAGGTTACCTACACAATAACCATTATTTGAAATTTGTATCTGATTGTGTCGAAGATTCATAAATGAGATATAATGTTGATTCTAATGGTTCGAATTGCGAAAAATCATTTCGATCAACATATGTAACCGGTTGAAATAACCATTACTACCAGCGAGGAATACAAATTTTTCCGGTACGACATTTTACGTTACATCACATAATTATGGAAAGTTACACATTTCATAGGATTTACAAAACATATTTATCTTTAATCAGGTATCAAAAATACACATGTTTAACATTCAATTCAATACGATAATGGTTTACACGTATCTGATTAACATGTTTATGCCACGTCTTCTGCGGCCGCCCTCTCTGGCGCCGTCAAAACTTCTTCTTTTTCTTTTAATAGATTTGTTGATCTGTGATACAGAAAACTGCGCCTCCTGGGATGACTGTTAGTTATAGATATTATGTGTACCTAATTTATGTAACAAAATTAATAAAGGTGTTATTGTTGCTAGGGGCATCCTAGTGTTCTGACAGGTTATGGGCTCATACCCGAAAATCCTTTTATTTTCAAGAATATTTCGAGAATTTTTCTTGTGATTATCAAAAATGTCGATGTCAAGCTATCTAGTGAACGTTCCGAAATTGAAAGGACGCGAAAATTACGACGATTGGGCGTTCGCGGCAAGAAATTTTTTGGTGTTGGAAGGCATCGACATTGACGCATTGCCAGTAGATTTGAGTGAGGCTGAGCAAAGAAAAGCAAAAGCCAAGCTTGTCACGATGAGAACACTGTTAGCGCCTCGTGGAATGAGTTATTCGACGACACAGAATACACAAGAAAAATTAGTTTGCTTCGAACATTGATTTCCATTCGCTTTGAAAATTGTGAATCAATGACTAGTTATGTGTCTCAAATGGTAGAAACAGCGCAAAAATTAATTGGGACGAGTTTAGAAATAAATGATGAATGGATTGACTCGCTGTTGCTTACAGGACTTCCTGAAAAGTTTAGCCCAATCATTATGGTGATTGAACATTCAGGTATGAAAATCAGTGCTGATGCTATAAAATTAGTCATCATCATCACTTTCACAGGATGATAATTATGATGAGGAAGTTGTTTCTCAAACAAACATTCAGCCAGAAAAAAGAGCTTGCAAGAAGCCAGACTATTACGGCATTACCAACATGTGCGTTGAAGATGAAACAGGCGACCAAATCACACTGAATGAAGTCATGAATGGTTCCGAAAAAGAGCAGTGGAAGAGGGCAATGAAGGACGAGTTCAAGTCTTTTAGATGGATTTTCAAAAAGAAGTACAATAGTGTTGGTGAACTGCGTTATAAGGCAAGGTTTTTGCTAAAGGGTTCACCTAAATTTCTTAAGTTGATGGGCATCTCGGAAGTTTAATCTATTTTGATTTAATACTTTTATATGTAATTATTTTGTTATGGGAGGATGTTAGTTGTATATATTATCTGTACCTAATTTATGTAACAAAATTAATAAAGGTGTTATTGTTGCCAGGGGCATAATAGTGTTTTGACAATGACAAGGTCCAGCTATTCCTCCATCTTTTCGGTAGTCTTCCCGGTGGGCGTCGCCCAGAGGGGATTTCATTCGTTGCTGTACGCACGAGTCTGTCACTGTCCATTCTGGCTATGTGATCTTTCCAGAATCTTCTTCTGGATCTACTCCATCGTGCTTTGTCCTCTGTTTTTAGGTTCCAGTAATGGATCTCAGCATCTTCATTTCAGATGTTCTGAGGAGTTCTTTGGTGCGCACCCGCGTCAGTGTCAGCCCGCGTCTCTACAGCGTATGTCATAATAGGTCGCACGCATTTCTTGTATATCTTGACCATCCTTTCAGTATGCATATTATTGTTTTTGCAGAACAAATTCTTGAGACACCCTGATACGGTGGATGCTTTATTAACTTGTTCTGTTGTCAAAACCAAGCGATCCTTTTTTAATTCTATTTATTATGCTAATATCGGCTTTATATTCTTTCCTAAATTGTTCATTATTTACATAATCATAAATGGATTAACATATATGTCTAACGGCAGGTTATATCAATTAAGCGCATTACAGTTAAAACTGTGCATCTCGTTTAAGCTGGTGCGCGATTTTACGTATGCTTTACGTATGTCATCAAAATCGTTTTTATAAAATTTTTGACACTGTTGATATTTGGGGTTGATTTAAATGTTTAAATTTACAAATCACGTTCCACGTTTTATGATTTATTTTATATATTCTTGTGCTGAAAAACATATAAAAAAAAATATTTTCCAACTTATATTTTATTTTGTTTTATTTTATTACGTATACCTATATAATTATATAATGTACTAGCTGTTTATACCCGGCGTTGCAGGAGTTAAAGATTAAGTTTAAAATAAATTTGTGAGGAAAACAAAGATTCGATTCGAACGGTATTCATTTGTATCAGAAAATATATCAGCGGAGGGAAAGGGTTAAAATAATAGGGGGGAAATTTCGCATATTAAAGAGTTAAGGTTGTTATTACGGTTGTCAGACATGTTTACGCTAGACACATTAAACACATACTGTGCGTATAAAATATCCACACATAGGCATTGAGTTTTATAGGTATAGATGTATACGTAATTATATATATATATATCAAAGTCTACATTAACATACATCGTAGAATTGCAATGATATATACTAGGCTGGAGCGATATTTTTTTTTTCGTTTATTAGTGATCTAATAGTGAAAAGTTGATGCCTTTTAGACTTATATTAAACCATGATATTATATAACAACAATATTATTTTATTTGGTTTATATTAATAGCCTCCGCAACGTCATCGAATTGTTGAATAAAGTTGGTTTTTAGACTCTATTTTGACGCCATTTAAATGTATGAAATTTTTGTAAACAGACCTAGTTTACTTCACTAAATTATTGAAACTATAGTTTATTTTCAAAACAAAATTGAAAAAATGCATGATCTTGTGTTGATAACTTATAATAAGGGAAGTGAGGGAGCGCAGGAGGGGACAGTTTTTCGCTTGCGTTACACGCTCGCTCGCCTATTTAATATATAAACTTAATTTTTATTTCGTAACAAATATGCAGAGAACTCGAAGTGCATTTAAATGTGCTCTCTTTGGTGATGTTTGTGAGATAAAAGAGAAAGTTCTACGTACTTATAAAGATATCATGAAATATAAAGAATGAATGAGACGTCAACTTAAGTTGCAATTGAGCCCACACTTTTAGAAATAGCAAATATGACATCCAGAATTGAAAATATATAGCGAATTGCATCTATTCCGGTAGTTACACGCACAAGGGTTGTACAGATGTTAAAAAAATGTCATTTAAAATGCAAAAACCTACTCAAGTCTATCAAGAGACTCTCCCCGGAAAAGTTAGAAAAGTTTTCCGTAAAGCAGTAAGTTACTTTTTGATATCGCATGATGCAAGTGTAAAAAATTGCTCAATGTATCTGTCTAATTAATAAAAAGTTTCCTAAATAAGATTAAACTTTTTTAATTAATCAAAGAACCTCTCGGAGTATGATAATAGGCAGAATCGATGTAACCGTTACGAAGAAGTTGCAAAAGACCCTAAAGAGGAAACAGAACCGCCCAACTACAGCCTTAAATACTTCGTCACCTGTTTTAGAAGTACTTCTTCGGCATCGTCAACGTCCGAAAGGCTTAGAAGTTCAAATAATTTCATAAACACCATAAGCGAAGTATGGCGGTATTATAAGACTGATTGAAAAAAGGCTACAAAACCGCTCAAGTGGATAATTTGTTTACTCCACATGAACTAACTTCCTTTTCATCTTGGTGGGTATACTTCGGGGCCAAAGTCTTACAATGGGTCATTGGGGAAAGTACTTGAGATCTGTGAACAATTGCCTGTTAAAAATTTCAGCGCATTGAAGGATTGCTTCCAGAAATGTGATTTGAATACAGATCAACAGTACTTGCACAAGATTGTATCAGCCGTCCTCTCAGGTGATTTTCCAGAAAATCTGACTCATAAATCTCTAGGCAAAATGTCATATGCCCGTACGGGTCACACGTACTAATTGAATACTACGTTTGTATGTAACAACAGAGACACCATCGGAAAATTTGACAATCTTTGCTACATTTGTTGTAAAAGTGTACGCACCAACTTGGTTCAACGTTAAAAATAAACCATCATGCAAAGATGGCACGCGGCATCTTTTTAACATAATTATGACCTCCAGGTATCTACCAGAAGATCTTAAAAAGGTTATCGATCCTGTCACTCAACGCAAAAGCTATTTTGCACATCCCGAGAGCATTCTTCATGCAATGATAACTGATGACACATTCGAGAACTGGTATCCTGGCGCATATTAAAGGCACGCGGTATTCCTCAAACATCGAGGTTGTTTGATGTGTCGTTTGTAAATTTAAATACTTCAACATATTATATTGATTTGATAAATTGTCAGGAAATATTAACTGAACCACCGATTATGAAACACTTGTCTGAACAAGAAATTCAGTATATCGTTGAATCAGGTGGTGAGGGTTGACTGTTATTTTTAAGGCTTCCGTGCCATACTCAAGATGTTGAACGGGTTGTAAAGATAACTACAGAAACAGCCACTTTTCAATGCACAAAAAAAGTTAAGATCAGGTGCAATGAAAGCCAAACTGGAATCACGAAACGTAATGCCTAAACTTGAGACAAAAATAGATTTTCGAGCGTATTGATTGTTTGTTTTTATAATATTATTATTTTAATTTGATTATATTTAGATCTGAATTATATATCACGTATCATTTATTACTATTATTTAAAGGTATTTAGCCATTACTGTATCAAACTTTTTTCATTAAATTTAAATTTTTGAGGTTAGCGCTGAGGCAAAAGACGTTCACCAAATCAATTGAAAAATAATACTAATGATTATTTTAATATAAGGCACCAATCCCTCCCCCCCCTATTACAACTATAAATAACAAAAAAATTTTTTTTTCATACATCCGTGCTCCACCCTAATATATATCTAAATACATACTTTGTAATATAAAATGAAATTAAGTTTCTTTTTTTTTATGGGTATTTGTTCACGGTTATTAAATGTATCTACTAATTAAGTGCACTTCACTGGTGATAATAAAAATATTTATTTTTTAAAACGCAAAATAAACTTTTGTGAAGAAACATGTTTTTCTTTTACAGTTTTCTCTATACAATAAAATCATTACAATATTTGGGAACGTACTCTATTAAAGATTAGATTATAAGTAAACATTGAATTTTGCATTCTCGTTTTCTAGAAATAGCAACCTTTTATAAGTTCAACCACACGATTGAATGTAGTTAAAATAAGAACAGAGCTATTTTGTTACCGTTCTTGAGTTGTATCTTGTATCAATACAGGTACCTACAGACTGGCTAAAAAGTCCATACGCTTATGGGATACTGACAAACAAAAAAGACTAAGCCGATTGTTTTATTTTTGCAAATATATCTACTACTACTAACTACTCGGCTTTTAATCAGTGTCGGACGCATAAAGATCAACAATAATATTTTTTTTAAATATACCTATAGTTAAGATTATTTTATCTTTCTCGTAGAAAGTGAATATAGTTGAAAGCAAAAAATTGTCTTATTCAAAGTAATGATGCATTTCTTAGACTATGTTTTATATGATGGAATTGTCGAATCTATCTCGGGATATATAGATTCATGGAATTGTTGGGGATTATTACAAAATCATACCACGAAGTACCTACCTAGTAACTAAGCAAAATATTCTCCCGAGTAGCTTCGTATAGGTCTTTTCATATAAGCTTGCAATTGAGTTAGTGTGGGTACAGTGCGTAATACGCGCATTGTTACGTTTAGTTAAGTTTCCGGATACGCCCCTCTCGTATCCGTAAACTTAATACAACGAAACTGTACCCACACTAACTCAATTGCAAGCTTATATGAAAAGACCTATACATATTTCGAAGCTAACTGGAATAATCTGTCCTATTACCTATGAGGCACTTTCATCCTATAAACCCGAAAAAAACAATATACTAGTATATCCAACAGATACAGGCAGAGACGTCACACATACACCGAGATATTTTTAATTATTTGTTTTGTCATGTTCAGTACTTAAAGTAACCATGATGCTCCTCCTCCAATGTTCTTTGTCCTTCAAAATAGATAGTTAATTAACTCAAGTGTGAGAAAATAGTAAATATAGATTGAAAAAACATCCAACAGATTGTAAATATTTCTTGGTCAATAAGAGTATCTGCTATCAAAAATGTGTGCTCAGTTGGTGTGTACTTTCATACGTAACATTCAATTGTGATGTTTTCACAATACAGTGAATCATATATAATTAGGTAGGTATGCCATAAATCAATACCTATATTATGATTGCGCTTAAAACACAACGAGTAATGCGTTGTTTTTCCATTGCTTCAGTGCTTCAAAAATTTACCAAATCGTATGATTTTTTTAAAAAGAAACGAGGTGTAGAGATTATTTGAAAATACGTTTACATATTATTATTTAATGTACAGAAATATTATGTAAACATTATTTAACATTTGTCACTTTAAAACGATATATTTATTTTCTTACATCAACTTTAAGACGAAATTTTTCTATATATTTATTATTTTACATCAATTTTTTCTGCAGGCAAGTATATTTTTGACATTTAATTTCTAGGTAAGAATGTAAAAATGGTTGAAAATGTTTTAAACTCGAACGCATACACGGCGACGCATCAACTTTATTATGATTGCTTCAAAAATGCAGTATGCAGTGCGTGGTTTTACCAGTTTTAAAAAATAACTAAATCATACAAAAAGCATCAGGCAATGGGCGATAATGGCGATAGCTAATCACAGACACTAATGGCCGCCAGTACAGCCGACAGCCAATCGCCGACACCGGTAGCTAGTATAGCCGTAAGTAATCGGCAAGAGCCGATATCATAACTGCTAGACAGAAATTAAAATTGAACTGTAAAAAATAAAGTGCACAAAAAATCATTAATTTGAATTTTTTTAGCTCCTTATATGTGAATACTTTTTGGTCGCCGTGCACAAGGCAGTCGACAACTTGCGGTGCTTATTGAAAGATTATGGTTGTTGATTGCACAATTACTGACCGGTATCATTGAGCAGTCCCGTGATGTCCGTTGTCGACCCGTCGGTCGCCATCCCTGCAACAACACAAAACATATTAGCTATAAAGTATATCCATCAGTCATACTATCATTATAAAGAAAAATAGATGCAAATTTACAGGGCTAAAATTAAAAATCAGGGTTGGTACAAAATATTTACACATCTTTTTTATTAAAAAGTATGGGTGACATTAATTCTATGATATGATGTATGTTATTAGTAAATTATTTAGCGAAACGAACGAACATTCTACGAATTTTAAATATTTATATTTTTTGTGAAGGTAAAATTTTAATTTGCATTTTGGTAAAAATTTAAGAAAATTCAGTAGAATTTAAGGAATTAGAAAGAGATCAAAGGTTATTTCGATTCACAGAAACGGCGAGTTTATTCATGATAATTTTTTTGTTTTTTTGTTTACGTTAGATTTTAAATAGATTTCGCAATTCTTTTGTAACGTATTCATGTATAATTTATGACTACTTAATTAATATTAATTAATATAAAAGCTTATACTCAAAAATAAATCCGTTATTTTTAATAGGTTATAGCTAAGCTGTAATATTTTAATTTTTCACTTCAATTTGAAGCGATAAATTAAAATTAAAAACTCAAGAATATGAAAAAGAAAAAATAATATTATTCACGGGATCCCGGGCTAGAAGTTACTTACATTTATATATGAAAATAATAATGATTTATTTTTGTTATTTGAAGTTCAGGTATTTAATCGAAAAAAAAAATTTTTGTGTTCAAAATAAAACATGTATGTAAATGCACTGTTTAATCCATCTGGCGTATATTAATGTAGTCAATTTATTATCCCATTCCCCATGGGTATATATCTAAATGTATAAATGTACACATGTAAATGAGAATTATAAAATGAATTACGAAAAGTTGAAAAAGGTTTGTAATATTTTGTTCGCGGATTTTGCGATTTTGCGGATTTGCGGATTTGTCGTGAATACATTTGGCAACTGTTGACCGCCTGACATTGCTTTTTCATTAAATTTTGCAAAGGAAAGACGTAGGTAAAATTTAAAATAATTGATCAAAATGTAAATATAATATTAAACATAGTCTATAACAATAAATATTTCAGAATAATATACATTATTAATATACATAAGCATTACAATAAATATTTCAGAATAATTTCAAATCGGCAAATAAGATTTAAGATTTAAAACACATAAAACTCCTAAAAATATATCTATTTAAATAGAGTGCGAACACGGAATTTAAAAAAAAAATTAATTATTGTAATTAATTGTTGTACTATGAAAATAGAACTAACTTGCTAAGAGTAATAATCAAGAATTTTCACCAATCACACAATCCGTTTTTGTAAAAATCTATTATCATTACCGATGATCAAACAACCCACCCAACTGGAGCACTAGACGAGTGTCTGAAATAGACCGGTAAGTAATTTTAAATTTTTTTAAATTTACTCGGCTTCAGTGATAGCACCACGTTGAAATAAAAAAGGTATTTTTTATTTATTTATAGCTCAAGGTTTTAAGAATAATTTGAGTCAATACTAATTCAAAAATTGGCTGAGTTATAGCTTTATGACGAATTTCTTTCTTTCTTCTCGAAATTCCCCTTTTCAGTCAACTGAATAAATATCTCGAAAGCTGATTCCTTTAAAATTTTCATATATTTTACTAAAAACATAATCTATGGTGTAGCATTTTTATGAAAAAAATTAAAATTTTCAATCTGCTCTCATTTGCACATTTTTTTTTCTAATATATAATATCTATCAAAAATAATAATTTTAACACTCTGTTGAAATTATTATTCAACACAAATAATAATTTCAATAAGTGTTAAAAGCGCCAGAAAGAGAGGGTGATGGCGGAAGATGTGGCATGACCATGTTAACCAGATACTGGAAGATGGTCCCGTTATAAACCTCAACAACCGGCGAGCTTGCATGCAAAGATGTATGAATGTGGATGAGGCGAGAGTTGTATGTCAGGACAGAAGAGGGTGGCGCTCTGTCCTCTCTGTCTACCCCCACGGAGTAACGGCGTGATGGTAAGTAAGTAAGTAAGTAATAATAATTTTGTTGTCTGTCCGTCCGTCCGTTTGTCTGTCTGTCCCCGTAATTTCATGTAACGTCCGTAATTTCGTTCGAATTCACGGCTAAATGTTGCTACGGCCGCCCCTCCGTGGAGTGCCAAAAATATATACTAGGGCTTAGCAAAGACGCGAACCATTGTTCCGTCATTTTTGACCGTTTGCAGCTAGTATAATAATGATATATCATAGATATTACCTACATCATTTAACAAGAAAATTATTATGATATATCATAGATATTACCTACATCATTTAACAAGAAAATTATTATGATATATCATAGATATTACCTACATCATTTAACAAGAAAATTATTATCATAGATATTACCTACATCATTTAACAAGAAAATTATTATGATATATCATAGATATTACCTACATCATTTAACAAGAAAATTATTAACTTTTTTATTTCAGTCAAACCGTGCCAACATGATTTTATTTATACAACATTACAAAATATGTTTTATTGAAAATTACTAGCTAATGTTTGCCGTAAGCAATAACAGTATAAGGAAGTTTGAAAAAATAATGAATTAATATTTTTTTGATGCTTCAAATTGGTGTAATCTCTTAAATAAACAATAAAAAAATCAAAAATACTTTTAGCACTGCTTGAAGATACGCGCGTGGCGTGGAGGGGACATCTTAGTTAATAAAGACGAATTGCTGATTCAACTGCATACATTAAAGTGTGCATATTTTTCACTTATGTAGTTTAAATACAAACTCACGACATATTCGTTTGCACACAATTAATTTTAATAAATGTTTACAAATTCAGTTAATTATAGGTAAAAAATTATTAAGTTGTTCACTTTAATTCACATTCGCTACGAGTCTACTTGCAAAATTTCAGATCGATTGGATCACGGGAAAAGGGTTAAAAATCGATCCAAAGTTTTTTCGTCAAGCAAGCAAGCAGACGCCACGAGTTAATATAAATAGATAAGGCAATGCTGTGCAAAGATGTCTAAATAAATTTAATTGCCCGGTGATGTAATCCGTCTGCAAATCAAGGGATAAGGGTTTCATTGTCTGTATTATTAAACTATTTTTAAAAAATTACGAAAATTTTGTGTATTTATGCAGATGTAACCTATTTGCAAATTAGCGTTGTCATATTATCATTTTTTATCAGACAATATAGATCAACAAAGCTTATGTATATTTATTACACCGATAATTCACTTGACATCAATAATTCACAAATCAGCCGTAGTAAATCAATCAAATTAATGAAAAACAAGACGACAACAATTTCTGCAAATTTAACTGACACAAAGGCTCGTTTTCATTGAGGCACTTTAAAGTTTGAAAAAAAAATGCAGGTACATATTTAGCCTAACATTTTTGCCATCTGAGAGTTAAGGTCAAACAGTAATAAGTTCAGTGAAGTTTAAGGTCAAGATTATTTTTTACGCTGGTTTTCTTTTGAGGTACCTAGACGTAATTTGGATAGAATGGCAATCACATGCCACATTCATTAGCATTCGTTCTAAGACTTCAACCGAAGTCTGTGAAGGAGTTCAAGAGTATTTTGTTAGTCTTGATATCTTGATGAATCAAGATAAAATATTTTTATGATATTCTCCCAATTATTACGAAATCTTTAGCGAAAAATAAGCAAGTAAAAAATATTGCGTAGCAGCAATTATAACAATATATTTTTATACAATTTTAGGTATATAAAAGACCTTGAGTAACCTTTTTATTATTTAAAAAAGAGATGTGAACATGGAATGCGTGTCACATCAATATTCTTACTATTTTCAAAATAAGCTAAACGCTTGTGCTATGAAAATAGAACTAACTTGCTGGTGTTCTGGAACGGGGCTCGAACCATCGACCACCAGATCACTAGGCGAGCATCATGACCACCATACCAACAAGCTACTCGATTTATTTTGTTCTTATTCAGATGTGATACACAATTTGGGTTAGGCTTTATCTGTTTCAATTAAAGAATCTGTGTTGAGACAGGCATGGTTTACACATTAGTTGTAAAATTGAGATATTAAAAAGTGTCTTGTACACAAAATAACACGTAATTATTTCCGTATTTTAGTGAAGAAATTATATAAAAAATAAAAATAAGTACAGAAATGAGTAATTAATAAAGGCTTTAATTTTTTGGGGTGAAAATAACAATTTTAAGTCTGCCTATATTTTTAATACAGGATTTTATATTTCATATTTTCTATATAGCTTTAAAGCTATTTTCTATAACTATAAAGAAATAACAAACTAATTTAATGTCTATGAACAAATCTTGCTCGTTTATATACCAAGCCGTGTGTTTTATATGAGTTTTAACGAAATATTATTTTTATGGTTATATTGTTGTTTGATTTTTTGGAATATGTAACGGTATTAAAAAGCGTTACATGTCTCAGATATATGTACCACCCTTGCAGGGAGTACGATTTTCTGGTTCGAAAAAAAATTCATAAATTCAGTAAAATAAATCAATTTTAAAAAGCTGTTTGTAAACACTGGCTCTTTACAAATTTCACTAGAAGTCGCTAATTAATTAATTAAATAAATAAATAAATGTGAATATTAAAATTAACCGGTAATGTGTAAATAAATAAAGTACATCGAAAGTATATATGAGGGGTTTAAGAAAATGGCGCTCGCTTAACATGTGTGAGGAGCGGTGCGCCTCCAAAATCTTTTTAATTTCATAAATGTTTTGGTGTTTTTGGGTAGGTACCCGCTGAATATTACATATGAAAATATCCTAAGTACGGATATCAAAATATGTATCGTATATCAAAGTGAAAACGTATAATCTACACACTTAATTTAGGAATACTCCAAGATCCTGCGCTCACTATTTTTTTTCTTCGTAAATATGTTTACGTAAAAGTCATGCTTCAATATACTGACTACAAGGGCCTGATATAAAAATATCTTACAAACTGAAAAAAAAATTTAGTATACTGTAAACGGCAAGATGGTGGAAACGTAATATGTGAGTAGTACATTTTTGTATTCTAATTCCTTTAGAGTCTAAGATATTCTGTGTAATTCAAAAATGCGCTTGTTGCAATTTACTTTGACACTTTTAGAAACTATTTTTTATCAACGAACATCTCAATTATAATTAAGTTAAAAATGTTTACAAAAAATTCTCGAGGCATCTAATAAATAGTATAATACAGTGGTGTGCACTTACAATAATAAAATAACATGTTATCTGCTCAATTTCAATTGATTTCAATGTATTTACCACTAATTGTTATCATGCGCATATTGAATGCACTGAATATTAATGGGTAATATTTTTACAGCTTTTACATTATTGTAAAAAAAGTATGAACTTTGCACATTAGATGTTATTTAATTTGGTTTAGTGGACTAGTACAACATCATGGTTCTGTGTGGCACACGTTGTGGTACCTACTAATCCGGCTGTCAATCCGGTGTACGATGGTCTTGGGATAGGTACCTTTAGTATCTAGTACAGTTACTACTGTATTCATTATTAATCATTTATACGGACTTGAATTTTGAGTTATATTAAATCAAATGTGATGTCGTACAAATGATCCCATCTACTAAGACTTTCGCGTGTAAAAATATATTGAAAATACAATTTTTTTCAGACTTTTTATATTTGTACGTACATTGAAAAACGAAAAATAAACACGAAGAGCGATAAAACAAATTGGTGGGTAATTAAAATTGAAGCAAAATAATTGTTTACAGTTTAAAGTTTTGTGGTATCTAATATGCTAAATTCAGAAATGCAGAAATTCTCTCATTCGTCTCGTTGTAATAAAATGAATAAATAAATCCTTGTAATGAATGCGTCAAATTAAATGAAGTGAAACACAATATAAACCATGTTACCTTGGTTCCTACCGTCGACATTGGTGACACTTTGGTCATGGTTGATTTTCCCAGCCTTCGTGAGGTCACTTAACTTTTTGTAAACCATTTTTTGATGACCCTGATTAAATAGATATTCACCTGGATAAATCGAGAACAATATTATTTATTAATTGCGATGTCACTATTTATTTGATTCTTTTCAGCTAATCACTGCCACAAAGATGGCGTCGAGACACTTGTTTTCGAGAAGCGCGCGCAATTCCGTTTGGGGGATGTGAGACATTTTGCCGCCTCGTCGTTTGAGAGTCCAATTAAGACTGAGTTGCTGATTACGGTCGGCAGGAGGTGAAAACTAAACTAATGTAACTTATCTTTGTACAACGCGCTGCGACCTGAGTCTCGTTACATGCGATAAGCACGTATCGGAGGACCTGCCGATGCGTAGGCGCTCGGCAGGTATATGTACGTCTCATACGTCACAATTAATTAATTGATGCGGCGATTAAATTTGTAAAATAATAAGTCAATCAGATTAAAAATCAGTAGGAACTCTATCGATAGTGGAACGATTTTTAAGTGAATTTTAAATAATGATAAAGATTTTAAAAGACGCTCCAATGTGCAGTCGGAAATTAAAATGAAATACTTTTATTTGATATCTTTCTACATAAAATGCCTTATAGTAAAATATGTATTGTTTTAACTTTATAGTACACACAAAATATGAGTTATTTATTACTACTATAGTTTCGAGAGGAGCAGTCTCTCTCATCATCAGGTATAATAATTCAAAGATTTGTTTTCAACAAAAAGTTTATGCAACGGTCGTTGGACAATTTGGGCAATGAAAAAATATTGGCTATAATTTTTTTCTTGAATTTGCAAAATAAATATTTGAAATATATGAATAATTAATAATTATGATATTTATTGTAATAAATGTGGCGATATATTCTCGTAGTATCTCTTGTCAATGTATATTTAACAGGAATAAATCCTTGTTGACTTATCATTTTTTAATACAGAAGATATTACAATTGTTACAATTTATTTAAAATACGTGAAAATAAAATAAAAATGTTTTTTTTTTAAATCTACCCAAGTACTGATATTATTATTTTATTTTCTATTTGATTAAATTTTTCGTGAAATGACTCTGAGTAATTATTTTCTTTAAAAAACCTTACCGAAATTTTTTCATACATAGATTTCTTCTCTTAGATATATTAATAAAATAAATATTATATACATTATTCATCCAGACTTTAAATTTTACGAATATGAAAAATACGAGCACAAAACACATGTCGTACATGAACACTAAATATTTGGTAGCACAATCAATAATATAAACAACAAATCTACTCAGAAATCTGGCATATTTGAGCATCTTTATTTGTTCCTCTCGAAATTTTCTAGACCACGTCATTTTCAAAAAAAAACTATTTTTTAAAAACAATCGCGTTTTCGGGTAGTGTTTTCTTTATCGACTCTAGCCTTATTAACGATCACGCGCTACTGACCAGTGACTCTTGCTCTGATACAAATGATGTCAAATTAAAGAAAATTATTGTCTTCTCAGAAGCCGACAACTGTTTCGTTTTCTGTATAATATCATTCCTATCGACAATCATCTATACCATCAGGTATAATCTTACTAGAATCGACTGGCTGAGTGCCAACATCCTACTGTCGCGTTGTTGACACCATTTGAAAACTTTAAGTACATATTTTTCTATAAAGTATGAAATGACGGATTTAAAAATAAATGCCAATTTGCCAGCCAAATGAAAGTTTGACATTAATTACATTTAAATTATTATTTTGATTTTATTGTTATACTAGCCGCACACTTGTGAAAAATCACGGGAAATAATAATATCGTCTTGCCTTGCGTGACCGCGCACCACATGCCGCGCGTATTATACTCTAATTATCTTAAATTTTATTTCCAGCAATTTACATACTTTACGACAGACAGACAACGAAATTATTATGTTTAATTTTTCCCATGTTTCCCAGTGACATCTTAAGTTGTTTACAAAAAAGATTTGAACATTTTTCAGTGACTTATTTACTTCAATTAAACTAATACATAACATAAACATAAACAGAATTGAGGGCGTTATATTCTGGCCCGATTTTTGCATGAAAAATGAGACACACATATTCCATTTACTATTCAGGTACAATATATCTAATGTTATAAAAACACATTTATTTACATAAAATTTATTAAATATGTAAACATGTATTACGTATCTTAAGTACGTACATTAGTTATATATATAAGTACATACATAGGTTGAGAGAAAATATTAGTAATTACGGGTACATAATAGGAGTTAAAAATTGAAAATATTGATTTTCAGACGTATTCTAGTAGATATGTTTGATAATTCGAAAGAATATCATTTTAACGTTAAAAGGAATATTGCAAAAAAAACTCTAATTTAAAAAATAAAATATAGAGGTATCATTACTAGCTACGAAAGCTGAGTATACTAACTTTTTAATGAGAAAAATTAACAGGTGTCTCTAGCAGAGATCATAGTAATATATGAAAGGTTATTGATTCGAACATATATATGTAGGTAGGTATAGAACTTTCAAATATTTGATAATGTGTTGATGTTCTTACGATGAAATTGGTGGACGTTGCATTGTGTAGAGTGATCACGTAAGCCAGCTCATACAGGTTGTAAGCCCTGAGTCATCGTTTAAGAGACTTCCATCCACTCTTCTCATTTACAAATCAGCTTTGTCTCTGTGAGTCTTCTATAATTTATCCTTAATTGAAAATATAAGTATTGAAAAACGCTCTATGTTCTATGATTCATACTACGACTAAGACTACGGTGAGCAGTCAAATTGTGTATAAAGCTTGTACGCGGTCTGGTGGTTGCAACTTTATTTGATTCGATATGTTCTGTCATCAAAATGTTAATACTCGATGGATAAAAGAACTATTGGACTACAGAAAAAACATACATCCTTTAATGTTTTTCCAACGTTTCTATAATTACATATGCATAAATGAAATTTAGCTAAAGCTGATGATTTTGAACTTTAAAACATACAAAATAATGTGATTAAAAATAGTTATAATCAATCACATTGAAAATAATGAAGCCACCCCTACCATATCCACTTTAATAAAATTATAACTAATTTAAATTATAAATTTTTAATTAGTTACTAAAATTTGATTAACCTTCTGTATTGTATTACTTTTCTGTATTAATCTTCTGTATTGATAGATAAGCTAGTTCCTCCAGTTCCAAAATTCCTACATAATGACGTACAACTTTATTGAATCTTATTTAATGACTACTCAAATAATGATTTAATAAAAAAAAATCTGTTAGACATACTTAAAAAGAAGGCCGAAAAATATAACTTGTTCTTTAACCGTTGATTCGAAGATAAGATAGTAATCATACCTCGCGCAGGGATATATATATGTAGTTTGAAATTCCCGAGCTCACGCTCATAAATCCACGCTTTTACCACCGGACCCCGAGTTGTCGAGTCATGACAACTGGTCGTCGTTTATTTTATTCTACTCACGTTCGGTCAGCCGGCCGTCCCGCTCTGACGAGGTAGGAACTAAATTGCCCGTAGGAGCCAATTATGGTCCGCAGGTCCGCCAAGGTAAATGCGACAATCAAATTCGCGACCAATTGACGGCGTCACGACCCGAATGAGGAGCCTGGAAACCGTTATTAACGTGGATACCAGCAGCAGCCAGGAACGTCGTCATCATCATTCGTGTGATGGAATAACGACTCTGCTCGAGCCTGCTGCCGAGTGACGACTTCGCTGCGGTCGGAATCTGGCGGTATTGTTGATCAGCCACTGCGCCGAGTCTCGGAATGCATCGAACAATGAAACCATTAGAAAATAATATATACCTACGTGTAAAAAAACATAGTCCACAATATTTTAAAAACAGAATACTGTCTGAATACTGTGTGAGTGAAAAAATATTCAAAGTGTAAAAATTAAAAACTGCTACAGTAGCCGGCAAACATCTTGAAATTTTACGGCGTAGTGGGGGGAAGTTTGCGCATGTACCATTCCACCAAAGAGACCCAAATTTTGCCTTCTGCGCTTTCCCCCACTACGCCAAAGAATTTCAAGAAATTTGCCGGCAACTGTAACGCACGCTTATATGTCTTTGAATCAGTTGAAATGTTGGACATACAGCTTGATCACGATTTAACGACAATTTGAAATGAATACTTTCCCAAAATATTGTAGATTAAATAACATCTAACCTATAAAACTCAATGTCTGTCTGTCTATATGTCTGTTCTCTATACAAATCCACACTGTCCGATTCAATTCAAATTTTGCATACTTATGCTTTAGGACTCGGCGGGTAACATGCGTGACATCTCGCCCCTATTCTTTTAACACTTCCCCTCCCATGATATATTTTCGATGCAAATCTGGACGTTCTTATTCTTTAGGACTCGGCGGGTAACATAGGCAACTTCCCCCCTATTCTTTTACCCCTTCCCCTCCCCTCGATATATTTTCTATGCAAATCTGTACCGTTTGACCGATCGGAATCAAAATTTGGAAACATATTCTTAAGGACTCGGCGGGTAATATATGCGACATTTCCCCCCTATTCTTTTAACACTTCCCCTCTTTCCATTTGGAAACATATTCTTAAAGACTAGGCGGGTAATATATGCGACATTTCCCTATTCATAATTTCCCCTTTTTATTTCAACCCTTCCCCTCCGCTGATATATTTTCTATGCAAATCTGTACCATTTGACCGGTCGGACATAAAATTTGGAAACTCATTCTTAAGGACTCGGCGGGTAACATATTCGACATTTCCCTCCTATTATTTTACCCCTTCCTTTTCCTCTGATATATTTTCAATGCAAATCTGTACCGTTCGATCGATCGGACTCAAAATTTGGAAACTTAAGGAACTTTGAATTCTTAAGGTCTCGGCGGGTAACATGTGCGATATCCCTCCTAATCCTTCCCCCAGATATATTTTTGATGAAAATCTGTACCGTTTGATCGATCGGACACAAAATTTAGAAACTTATTCGTTAGGACCCGGCGGGTAACAAAAGTGACATATCCTCCCTCCTCCCTGATATTTTTTCTATGTAAATCTTTAACGTTCAAATCAAACGTTTGTTTACCCCCAGTTTGTTTTCAACTTAATCCTTAACCCGTGCAACCCCGGTTACAAACAGCTATTATTACATATAATATATTAAGTAACTAAATTTTGATACAATTTGCGATAAAGTATTTAAATTGGAAATGAAAAATCTAAAAAATCAAAAGTCATAACTATCTATACCTATTAAGCTCAATGTCTGTATGTCTGTCAGTCTGTTCTCTATACAAATCCACACCGTTTGTCCGATTCGATTCAAATTTTGCATACTTATGCTTTAGAACCCTGCGGGTAACATAGGCAACATTTCCTCCTTATTCTCGTACCCCTTCTCCTCCCCCTGACATATTTTCGATGCAAATCTGTACCATTTGACCGATCGGACTCAAAATTTGGAAACATATTCTTTAGAACCTGGCGGGTAACATATTAAACATTTGCCCTCTATTCTTTCAACCTTTCTCCTCCGTTGATATATTTTCGATGTAAATCTGTATTATTTGTCCGATCGGACTCAAAATTCGAAAACTTATTCTTAAGGACACATTAACATATGCGAAAATTCCCCCCTATTCTTTTACCCTTTCCTCTCCTCCTGATATAATTTCGATGCAAATCTATACCGTTCGAATCTAACTTTTGTTTACCCTCACAAATTCATTTTAAACTTAATCCTTAACCCGTAAAGTACACATAAGATTTTGATAAATATTAAATTGCCTTGGTTCAAAAAAGGTGTGCTTCTCCCCCGGATCTTTCAGTGAAAATATTTCATTTCTAAAAATAGCTATGCTAATACGCTAAGCTTTATAGTACAATTAACGATAAACCATTTTAAAATTTGTTTATCTTGTCTCACATTAATCTGAATTAATGATAATAACAATAAAAGTGTATGGCTGTATTAATTTTCCGCATTACTTTATGCATTTATGAACACTACAAAATATTGAAAATATTTCGGCAAGCAAATATGCTGAAGTATCATGATTTTTTAATGGTTACGTAATTATATCACTTTCAAGAAAAACTAACTGCAGACTATAAACTCGATCGAAATTAGAAAATATTTCTGAGATGAATTATTTAAGTCTTTAGGTTTTGAGTGAAACACTGCACCTCGCCACATACAACAGTATGTAGCGAGGTGCAGTGGAAATGGAAATAGTAGAATAAAGTATGGAAATAGTACAGTAAAAATGGATGACAAAGGCCTGACAAAAAAATTACTTGGCTTTAAAACCAAAGGCAAAAGTTCTAACAACCATCGGAACCTCTGTTCATGACAGACTGCAAACATCCGCTACCGTGCAGCACTGATTGAAGAACAAGCAAGTAAAATAATTATGTATGTGTAGTTGTTAATTTATTTATAATTATTGTTAATGCATTAATTGGCATGTCTTTTTGCATAATAACGTCATCATTATCATGAAACTACAAACCGGGACGGGCTTGATTTCATCATTTTTTTCTGTTCTGTGTCTTGGTTTTCCGGTAATCTCGATCATGTGGGCTTTTCTGGATTCCATACAACTAATCTAACCGGGGTTGGAGTCTATTGTTTCCCCTCCGATTTATGAATTTCCTTTTCCAGCCAGATGCGCATACAGTGAAGGCTCTTCCGTCCGAGCTAGATACACGGCCCGTGGCCAAACTCGATATCAGGTTCATATTAGAGCTCGTAAAATTGGAGATTATAGCGGTCACGCCAAATATTATTGATGCAAATCGGACCAAAAATCTTTCACTGGACTTAGCGCTTTAAAAGTAATTCTAATAAGCCGACAGAAGTCATTTTATATGGTTATAAGTATCTAATATAGACAAACATTGGTTTTATGTAATAAATGGTGTAACTTACGTTATAACTTTTAGACAAAAGGACTAAGGATCTAAATATGTATGTTTGCTGATAGAATCCATCTATCATCACTGACTTCGTTACTGTTATTTATCTACCGCAAACCCTAGATATACAAAACTTTCTGGCACTCAAAATCCTGGCTATCGATTATACGCATCTCTGATTGAAATCCGCTATCACGCACAAATATTATGTTAAACTTATTTTTCTCTTAACTTTGAGACCCCATCTGGTCTGCCGCTCTCCAGAGTGATAAAAGCTTGTAGAATAGTTTCTCGGAATCGACCGACGCTGACTGCGTCCTCGCGCTCTGCGGAGTAAATAAAGTTAATATTTTTACATAAGAAATCGCACGTTTCCTGCTAATGGAGGTCTGCATGATGTACTGGGGTATGCAGACAGGTAATTCGAGCGGAATGTAGAGAATTTTGAGAATGTAGAGATTTCGGCTGAAGAGTAAGACTTACAAGACTTGTTGAAAAATTCGAATAACTTAAAACAGAAAAAAAGAGAAGGGGTAGTTATGTAATAAAAATGGTAATAATTTATGTGGCGGTCAAAGAAACAGATTCCCATGATCAGGAGCGCGCAGTCATAAAAGTATGCTGTACTTTAACTATAATTTCTACGAAATAAATATATGTCTCTTAATATTTATATCACAATTATTATAGTAATACATATTTAGATTTTATATTCTGCCATATACATACTGATTTAACCCATAACCCTTAAGATTACGTACAACTCACACTTGATGCATCGATTGCGTGTGTCTGGCGACGACTAACTATCCATTGGCTCTTAACTAAAATGTACATCAATATATATATATATATATAAAAATATAAAGAAACCCGTGTTTCCCTACCCGCCAAGTTTTCTCCACAACCACCCACCGGTGGTTATGGTGGTGGATAATCCTTGGTTTCACACCGAAAATATGCGAGTTTGGTGGGAATAGGTGACGAAAATGTGCTTTCTAGCAAATTGTTTTGTTATGGGAAGGCCGCAAATGCTTCAGATTGTTTAAAAACAGGCGCGCCGACTGTGTCGGTGAGTCTATAAGGTTCCGGAAAAACCTGCTCTACAAAGTTCTGGAAGGAGAATGTTCTAGAAGGTTCGCGAAAATTCTATGATAATCCAAACAGTGTACTAAATATCTACGCGTGCGAAGCCGCGCGGGCACAGCTAGTCTTTTCTTTCTTTTATATCTTTTCACAACTTGTGAATGGTTTCCTGTGAAATTTCGCATTCAAATCACTTTTAATTTTGTCATGTGCTCGGCTTTTACTATAAAAGATTCTTCTATAATTTTTAATTAAAAAAGATTTGTGTAGGCACTTTATGTACCTACTATTTACCCGAACATAAAATAATAACCGGATGTAGGTATATAGGTATATACATCCAGTGTATGGATCTGCGTAAAGTATTGTACAATGAACATGTAAACATCGCTTATTGTGCATATGGCGGCCCCCGTAGACCAGTAGATATTAAACTGGCTTCACATATCGGAGATTCCAGTTTCGATTCCTAGGGAGGTCATATGTAATTTTGTCTATCATCTATGTAGCTTTCAAGCTCAAGGTGTTTTATGGAGTGTTGCGCTACATTAATTGAGCCTCATGGCCTTTATTATGAGGTTAAAAGTTAATATTAAAAATTTAAAAAATATATTACTATTAAAAATAAATTTATATAAATTTTACAAATGAATACAGAAACAACGCAGTGTAAACATTCCTAGTATACTAACGAACAAAGCTACCTACTAAACAAACATCCATACGTGCAATTTAACTTAGGGCAATGATCCGAAATGATTGTACTCAGTATAATTATGAAACAATTTGAGGTTATAAGGAGACTGTTCAAGCCAAGACATACATTCTTAGGTTTCGAAATATACCTGTTAATGATATGTAATCAAAAGCCTTAATTTTACATAAGGCATTGTCTACCAATGTATGCTATTAAAACATTGCCAAACACTAGTATTAACATTTTTAGCAAATGCGTACCGAATGTTTTTTTGGTCTCTTGCGTAATATGTCAACCTATGTATGTATGTAGTATGTATGCATGTGGGTTTTAATTGTCTCCACCTGATCTATAACCCGTGGGAGCGTTTAGAGTGTCACTGATATTTTAATTTTTTTTTTCAAAATCTGTACCCGTGGCATCATCAAATTGTAATTAGTTAATTCTTTTATTTTTAATTTTACAAAACTACAACGATATACCTATGCCTAAAAAACTCAATGTCTGTCTGTCTGTCTGTAGGTGGCGTGCATTGAGTATAAACTTTGGTTATGCTGTGACCGATTATATAAAATTTTATTTGAAAAAATATACATGCATATATCTATATGGGTATATACATATTTTATATGTTTTATTAATGTACAGAATGAACTATTCTAGGGAACTTTAATCCACAAAAATAAATGAACTATCAAAGAAAAATTGTAAACAAGGATTTTTAAAATAAATAAATATTTTAAATATAATACGGCAAAAATATATTGTTTAACCGTTTTCGCACTTGGTTAATTTTGGGGATCTGTCCGGGTTCCGAGGTTTGTTTAATGTTATTTTCAAATATTTATTTCTTTTCACAAAAATCAATCAAACAATTTATGATATCCTCGATGGCAATGTCGTCGTAAATAAACATTTTCGTATAAAATCTTCAAAAATATACATTTCACGAACTTTCTTTATAAATTAGCATTAACTAACTCATGAAAATAGAAACGGATTGAAATTGTACTGTTAGTTGTAATGATTGAACTCAATAATTCATATAAAAATAATAAATGAAAAGAAAAAATTTACCTACTCAATATAATACGGAGATCATATATTATGATTTGACAGATGGAATTCACCATAGAAAAGAGAAATAGAATTCACATAAAAAGTTGTGTGTGGAATTTGTAAAAAAGTCATTTCTGCAAGTAACGTGCGCGCAGTTCTCACCTGACGACCTTTTGAAGAAACACGCTATTCTATGAAAAATTTATGTACTACAAAAAATACACAGATATAAAGATGGGTTAGTTTTTATACGGTTTCATTAGTTTTGACTAATCGCTTAACAGTACTTATAATTCGTAATTTAATTTTTAAATCATTTAATAATAAAATTTAAAAAAAATTATTGAATAAATATTTCCACTAATAGAAAATATCCATTAATGCAAATACGCGTTTAAAGAATCGGTTATAATAATTTTCAAAAACGAAGTAATCAAATAGATTTGTAGGAATTTATGATTTTTAAAATATTTTTTATAATATTTCATCATGGCTGCCAGTACCAAAATTATATCTCGCTTAAAGCAGAAAAATAAACAATAATTTACAACACATTAATTAAAAAAATAAATAAACAAAAACAGAAAAAATAAACAATAACAAAACAATAAATTAAAAAATAACGCATAAATACTCAAAAAATATCGTTAATACTATTAATACTCAAAAAAACTAACTACTATCGAATTTAGCAAATTATTTTTAACTCAAAAAATATAAGTAACGTGCATGATCAAGTATTCCAATGATTCAAGCTTAGATGCATAAATTGTGTCTTGACCTTATATGAAAACAGTAAATATTACATGATTCTTTTTTACGTAGTGCTTTTAAAAATATAAATAAAACAAAGACTGAATAATATGTATAATTTTTTTATATGAAGTTGTAGAACTTGTACCAATCCCGATGGCTAGATGTAAAGCCTGGAACTGGTAAAAGTATATCGAAATTAGACTGAATATATTGGGAATGAGATCAAATAAAATAAGTAATGTGTTGCCTTACACATGCATTTTGAGACTAAATTCTAACAAAAAAACATAAAGCTTTAATTTTTTTTTCTTGAATAAGTTTTAGATTATTAGGTGTACCCATAAGTAATTAATAAAAGAATTTAACTATATTTATTTTTATTTTTAATCGATTATATAATCTCCATAGTTATCTAGGACCTATTGCCATCTTGTTGGTAGACTTTAAATTCCTTTTTCATAAAATTCAGTATCCTTTGAAGAAAAATATGCTTGTAAATGAGATCGAACATCATCGACATTTTTAAAATTTTTATTCTTCAGGTAGTGGTCCATGGACCGGAATAAATAAAAATCGGACGATGCTATGTCTGGGAAATATGGGGGATGTGGTAAAACCTCCCAGTTTAGCTGCCTTATTTTTTCTTGGGTTAATCTTGCTGCATGCGGCCCGGCATTATCATGTTGCAATATTACCCCTTTTCTGTTGACCAAACCTGGTCGTTTTACCAACAATTGGTTGTGCAATCTATCCAATTGTTGGCAATATAATTCAACCGTAACTGTTACTCCCGGTTTCAATAGTTCAAAATGAATTATGCCACCACAGTCCCACCAAACGCACAATAATACATTTTCTAATGTGCGGGATGGTTTAGGAATAGGTACGGCTGATTGATTGGAGAAAGCCATTGTTTAGTGCGCTTGTTGTTGTTGTACAAGACCCATTTCTCGTCACTAGTAACAATCCTTCGTAAAAATGGATCACTTCTTTCTCTGCACAAAAGAAATGTGCAAATCGTACGCCGTTGATTTTTATTCATCTCCGACAATAGATGTGGGACCCATATACCCTGTCTGCAAATCTTCCCGATTTTGTGAAGATGTCTTTGAACTGTTGACCAAGTAGCCTAAAGAGTGTTTACTATTTCCTGGATACTCAGTTTGGGATTCGTTTCCACCAGTGTTTTTTACAAACGTTATTTACAAACCCTACCGGGCGCCCACTTCGATCGCTATCAGACAAGTCAAAATCATCGGAAAATGTTCTAAACCAACGTTGGCACTTATTTACTTTCAATACGTCTCCAAACACATCACAAATTTTCTTTGTTGCAACCGTTGCATTAATACCCAATCGAAAATGAAACAGCATGCAATGACGTAAATGTTCTTCAGTTAGTTGATTGTCCGCCATTTTACAACAGAGTAATAAATTTTTTTAAATTTAATTGTCACAAGTCACAAGACCACGGATTATAATCACAAGATCGCGTATAAAACACGTCTTTACACGTTCACTTTACTGAGCTTGACTGAAGCAAACATTCCACACCAAAAATAATTGATTACTTATGGATACACCTATTATTATAAGTTTATATTTATAATAACGATACTACCGTAACCTCTTTATTGGTAATATATTATATGATATATGATAAATGTGAGTAAGGTACAATTATTATTATTATCAAAAGTATTGAATTAGCTAATCAAAGATAAACAGGATGTGTGTGTGTTGTGTACCCATTATAATGTCAATAAAATAACAGCATTTTATTAGACGGATTAAGTAGATTTGATTAATAATACTGCAGGTGGCATTTTATCTTCAGGGCCGGACTTTTTCCGTATTTTAGATTTAAGACAATATTTTTGCTATCTTCTGAAACAGAATTTTTTTTTCATAGCAATTTTAAAATCAAATAATAAATATCAAACTTTTCTTTCAACACAATTTTTCAATGAATTTTATTCTTGTGAATAACCTATGAAAAATTATCTAGTTTATTACAAATAGAAAAATAAAACAAAAATTTGCTTCTTTCGTGTATGTAATATTTGACGCAGATTAAAGTGTGTCACGAAACTGGGTGACGGAAGTAAATCCGTCATCACCCGAAGGAAGGAAAGGAAAGCAAACTAGTCGGCGTTATTTAAGTGCTAGGGACCGATTCGATAAATTCAGCGTGATCTAATTTTTTGTCGAATCTCATAAAACAGTTGTATCATATGCTATTGATATACATATAAAAAATGGACTGATTTGTGACAACTCAAAATATTGAAGTTTATTAATATTTGTGTTTATTTCATTATTTCAAATAAATATTATAATAAATTAAAAACCTACAAGACGTTCTTTTGGTTGCTCATTTGCAGGTTTACTATTATTATTACAAAAGAATTTACAATAAATTAAAAAAATTAAACCATAACGAGAATCTATATTATGTATCTATACTATATAAAATTCAACAAATAATGCGTACCCTACTATCATGAAGAATCAGTAATAAAATTGCGAAATCGTATGAAGATATATACATTGTTTTGAAATATATGTAGATAATTTTAAATGTGTAGAAATATTACGAGGGCGTATTAAAAAGTAGGGTCTCCAACGATGCCCTTTCCGAACGCGAGTTGCTAGGTGAAATTCGACAACAGCGCTGCATTCATTGGTTCCCCCACCACAGTTTAGAATAATTTGCGAGACCTTGGGATGCTCAGCCTCTGCGTAACAAACGTTTAGGATGGAGCTCCCGCTTAGCTCGCCCCCCGCCCTCGCCCCCGAATTTTTGAATGCAAAAAAGGTTTCTCCGATAGACATTCATCACCAGTTAGTGGAAGTGTACCGTGAGAAGTGTATGGACATAAAATTGCGAAAGTGGTGCCGGAAATTTTCTGAGGGTAGGGAAAACGTCCACGATGAGCAGTGATCGGGGCGGCCGAGTTTTCCGGAATCAACGGCGGCTCGAATCGACGAGATGGTGCGCAGTAACCGGAGGATAACTCTTCATGAGATAAGGGAAGGTCTTAATGAAGAGTGTGGCTTCTTCTCCGTGCAGAATATTGTGTCGGAGGTCCTCGGTTACCGCAAGGTGTCCGCCAGGTGGGTCTTTAAGCAGTTCACCGATGAACACAAGAGAAAGCGCGTGGAAAGTGCCGATGAATTCGGCACTTTCCACGCGCCTTCCATCATCGACCACCCTCCTTAGAGCCCGGACGTTGTCTCCAGCGACTACCACTTGTTTTCCGCTCTCAAAAAACACATTGGGGTACAGAAATTCAATTCAGCCGAGGAAGTGCAAGAAGCAGTCGTCAATTGGCTTCGCGACGCGGCGGGAGAGGTACGACGCCGGCATTAAAAAGCTGGTTACCAGGATGCAAAAAGTGATTGATCTTCAAGGCGACTTTGTAGAAAAATAGCTAAATGTTCAACCTTTCCAACTATGTACGCAAAGTTGTGAATAGATTTGATTTACAATGAAAAAAATAGGAGACCTTACTTTTCAATACGCCCTAGTATACACGTGATTTATTATTCGGATCACATATAAAAATAATGTTTAATATTTATGCACCTCTAATAATTTATATATGTTTTAAAATAATCTGTGATTCTCGCCACTTATTTTTTGATGCTGGCTATTCCAGCTGCCATTGCACATGCGCGTCGTATGTCAAACACTTATGACGAAATTTCCACGTTTTCGCTGTCTATCTCAATTTTTAAATTCGTGAATTCACATTTTTATGAAAAAAGTTCTATTGGCAGACTTATATGGAATTTAAATTTTATATTACGAAATAACAATAGACGAATAAATACACGGACGAAAAGTGTTAAATATAACCTCAGAAACAATTTACGTAAACATATATTTTGTAAAACTAATCGAAATTAAATTTTAATATAACAGAATATTATAATAAGAAAAAATGTGAGTAGTATGATAGTATTGGCATGGGCCCAGTAGCAGCGACAGCCTATTACTGACACCAATGGTCACGTAGCAGTCACTATCGGTCGCGGAGTTGCATTTTAGCTGCCCTTAGAGCCTAGAAGTAGGCATTGGGCGATAGCCAAGTGCAGACAACAATGGCCACCGATTGCCGCGCAGCTATCTAGCTATATGGCAATTATCGTCCAGCTGTCCGCAGGGCCTAGCAGCATGCAAGCTTAACTGCTAGTAATATATAAATTTACTAAAGTGAATAACTTTTCGCATGTAAAAAAACAAAAATTCAAACAACAATATGAAAAAGGAAGGAAGCCCTAGATGATACTGTAGATATCAAGACAGATATTGGTAAATGGAAAACCATTAAATAATATTACATTTGCGGACAATTTAGTACTATTTGTAGACAATGCCCAAGACCTTCAAACACTAGTAAAAAACGTGAATGAAGCAAGTAATGACTATGATCTGAAGATGAACACTAGTAAAACAAAATTGTTAATAGCATCAAAAAGATCAATTCCAACGCTAAAAATAACCATCGAAAACGATCCAATAGAAAAAGTCACGCAATACAAGTAATTAAGTGCATGGGTCGACGAGAACTGGGATCCATCTCAAGAAGTAAAAGCTCGAATAGAGATGGCAAGAAATACGTTTCTCAGAATGAGACTAATTTTTTAACCGTGACCTAAGCCTACAACCTGAATGCGTATGGTTCGGTGTTATATTTTTGCTATTATCTTAAATGGGGTGGAGGCATAGACACTCAACCAAGAACTGATCCGCAAAGTCGATGCTTTCGAGATGTGGATCTATAGACGCATATTGAAAGTCTCCTGAATGGATGGGGTAATGATGCAGTCCTCCGGCGTATTTTCGGCGAACTTTCGCGATAAGAAAGCTGGAGTATCTCGGACATAAATGTTATGAGAGGACCAAAATATAGTCTAAACCAACTCACCATCCAGGGGAAAACAAGTGGTAAAAGAAGCGTAGGAAGACGCCGCATCTCATAGCTGCTCAACTTAAGGGACTGGTATACATGTAAATCGACTGAGTTGTTCCGTGCGGCGGTAAATAAAATCGTAATCGCCAGATTTATCGCCGACCTCCGATAGGAGATGGCACCGTAAGAAGAAGAATATGAAAAAACAATATTAAAATATTATCTATACCAAAACACCTTCTAAATCAGTGATTTTTAAATTATCATTCATCATTCTTTGTGATCGATTATATAAAATGTACTGTACTCATATGTCACGTTTCGCAATATAATATTTCATCTTTATTGATAATGTCCGAACCACAAACAATATAGTTTGACACATTGCGTATTTTTAAAGATAACATTTTTCAGACACGATAAATCATAAATTCATGCAATCAAGACGAGTATATTTTAATCTGCTTATTGAGTGATAACAAATCTGTAACATATTTAAAATTTACTTTTAATTTCGTATCTTGCTCGTGTAGGATAGAACTCTCCATATCCCACTTAGATGTTCCAGCAGTGAATTTCAAGCAATGATATTCCCACAGCACATGAAAACTAGACCTAAACGTTATAGACTAGGAGCCAGCGACCGCCAGACTTACGTTATAGTATCAAATCTGAAATATTTTCTGTAAATGTATACTATAGTATGTACTAAAGTTTGGATATTTTGACATTAAAGTTTGGGGGATTTTGGAAGAAAACAGGTAAGACATGTAAAAAAATCTGTAAATCGTAAAAATAACAAACCTGATTTTTTAATATGTTTAACGGGACAGTACTATACACTCATACTTCGCGAGTCATTTATTTCGCCAGACATATTGAAGCTCTATAAATAAATAATCGTGTCATTTACGTTATAGTAACAAGTCTGAATTTTACATTTCTGGCCACTATTTAACGATAATACTTGATACCTTATATTTTATCGTTTTACTTATTCATTTTTGTACCTGTATTAGCTATAATTTGAAAAAATCCCCCGAGCTCAAATGTCATAATATACAAAACTTCTCAGCTACTAACTATAGTGTACATCTGAAGGAAATATTTCAAATTTGATACTATAACGTAAGTCTATTAGTTTTTTCCAAGTCGGCAATATGGCAGAGAATATTTAGAGAATAAATCAGACAAACGGAAGACATAGGCATTTATTAAAAAAATGTGAATTTATTAATTAAATTTATTAAAAAATTCCCGTCATGTTTTTGACAAAAATTGAGAATAGAGATAATCGCGAATATTCGAGATGGAACTCATTTTGACTAAGTGTATCTATATTGACGATTTTTGCTCATGCTTATTGGCCAAATACTTACTCAATTTACCACTTAAACATCGCAAAGTTTATCTATCATCATGTTTTTCATTTTATCACAGGCACGTAAGGGCTCATCTAAGCTATCATTTAATATTTATTTTGCCTCGATCTGAATCACGGTTCATGAACCCGACGTCCCAAAGTTGACTGAACGCGCCAATTTGTACCGCTTACATAACTCTCTCGCGAGTGCGGCTAATACAATCTAAGGATATCTTGGATCTAAGCGTTTAAAATCCGACCTTCTCTCACGACGTTCAGATTTTGAACAGGCACCCCACAACTAGAACAGTTAATCTGTTCGAGGTGTGGGGTGCGTCTAAATCTGTTAGAAAATTCTATTAAATCTTTTCCGTCATCGTTTGACAGAGTGTTATCTGATACTTTGTTGCATGGTTTGGTTTGGTTGGGGCCGCACCAACCCATGCACACTTGGCGTAGCTGAAAATACTTTGATGGAGTGCGTAGTACACCATTTTTGGAAGACTAAGATTCATGAAGCTGTGTGGAGTTGCGAATGTATGTATCGGTTTTCTAACTTTGGAGCTTGAACATCCGATGTGCGGAGCCTTCTATTCCTTATATGTTTAAAAATATATTTCTAATGTGTTGTTTTTCTTGTGTTTGTGGTATATTTCTTACGTGCAATATTTAGATTTTATTTCTTATATGCAGTCTTTCTAATGTTTAAACTTAACAAAAAAAAAACTGTACAGGTAGTTGCTTCAGAATAGACCTTGTCTTGTGAAGCAACTACCTTCATTTATATGTATAATAAAATTACACGAAATAAAAAAAAATAAATAAAAAAAATATTTATTTTGGTTAATACTCATATTTGACTATAATTTATATTCTTGTTTCCAGCTTCGGCTAGTTATCTAGTCACACATTCGTGATACCCGCATTATCTAAACTAATTTTTAACCTGGAAATATGATGACGTAAATAGATGAGTACATAATAATTGGTAGACAAATGAGATCTAACACGGTTTTGTGTAACAATTAAAAATAACGTAATAATTGCCATCTATGACTTAGCCAATTATTGTATCTTTTGTTACTGCGATATTATTTTACGTTACAAATGTATAAAGTGATTTTCCAACGATCTCAGCCTTCATAATACAGGTCGTAGAACAAATATACCATAGTGTTGATCATATATCTTATTGAGATTAACTTGATGTGTTTTAATTGATCAGATGGATTTAAATGTGTCAAAAATCAATTTAATATAGATGGTGAGGTAATCACGTCACATATTGATGCTTTGAGACAAGACTGCTTTATTTTAAATTCTGCACCTGTCATGAATCGGACTCCGCATTCTTATCTTATCTAACGTTGTATATATGTGACTATGAGAAGGGTATGTGAAGGAAAAGTAGTTATTTATTATTATGTAATATATGAACTAAAGATATTGTTTTGTACAACTATTAAGCCTTAAGAGTATCATACATTATGTCAATGCATGTCATGTGGTGGGCGAATTCACACCACATGGTTCAGTCACTCTACAGAAAATTTAATTTGCCATTTGCTCGATTTTTTGCGAATTGCGGTTTTTACTCCCTTTCGTAGCGTCTGCTTGTCTTCCGAAAAAACTTTGGATCCATTTTTAATCCTTTTCCCATGATCCAATCGAGCTGAAACTTTGCAGGCAGACTCGTGGCGATGACAAAAATGATCCAACAAATGTTAGTTTTAATTTTTTTAATTTTTGATTTTTCGTAATTTTAACGGTTTTTTCAAATTGGAAACCATACAAATGAGAAAGGAGCCCGATGCGTGGAGAAGGCGCGAAACCTGTTTCAACTAGTTTGACTCGAGCCATGGGTCCGATCAAACGGTTTCGACGACGCCTTGTCCCCTATACCAATTATTACGTTTTAAGGATAATAATATACATGGAATAAATTTTCCACACGAACTTAAAGTAAGAGGAACATGTTGATAGAATATCAAATTGGAAATAATACAAATGACAAAGGGACTATAATAGAAACATGGTTTTAATGGGTTAGTTTTTTTAATGTAAACACTGCCTGATGTTCATATTTTAGAAGATATAATATATTTATAACAAATAAATGAATCAATTAGAAATGATATAAAGTTGTAAGAATATTCATGTGATACCTATTCTACAAATGCCTATTTTAATAAATATCGATGAAATGATGCAGGGTCCACATTCGAAGCAAAATAAAAACAGGTTACTATGAATACTTTATGCAATACTGCATTCAACACAAAGTAACTCAATATTTGAAAACCAGTCGTGAAATTAAGCTTATGTAAAGTAAAATCCCAAACGATCACGTTTGCCAATGCGCTATATGAATAAGTACTTGAAGATATGAGAAAATGAATAGAACTAAAGCGTGCAAATTATTTATTAGCATGTGCAGTACGCGTACCTTAGCTTTCTATCCCTCAAGGCGAGTTTTAAATAAGGCACTTGGTATTGAAACTTAATCTTGGTGACGGGTACAAGTTATACCCAAGGTGAATATGAAATTTAATATTCCGCTATTGTCACCGCGCTGTATTTAGAATGATTGATAGCGAATGTCAAAGATTCATTAGTCCACAGTTTATGGGGATTTGGCATTGTCAGTAGCCACAGATTGCTGAACGCCGCTTCCGTGTATAGTGTGAAGACGCCCGGAATGGAGAACATAACCTCATTCATCGACCTGGGTCAACGATACAAACGATACGCTTCCAATAAATTTAAAACTAATATGCAACCTGCTGTAACCCCTCAAAATGACGGAACATTGGTTCACGTCTTTGCTAAGCCCTAGTATATATTTCTAGTATCTTTTTAGCGGTACACGGAGAGGCGGCTATAGCAACATGCTCAGAGCAACCGTGGTTCAAGTCACATCGCCGGCCGTTTAATTTGTTTTTTTAGCCGTGAATTCGAACGAAATTACGGACGTTACATGAAGTTACGGACGGACAGACAGACAAACGGACGGATGGACAGACGGGCATACGGATGGACAAACGGGCAGACAACGAAATCATTATGTTTGATTTCAAATACTATGATTTGTGATATCATATTCTAAATATTATATTTAAACAACTATTTTTTATTTGACATTTTGAGTTCTTAAATGATACCAAATCTCATGACGCTGAAGTGCTATGATTTTTAGTAATAACTAAGTTGTTGAATTTGCATATTATAAGTTCACCCTTTTAAATAGGTATGCATACGGGTTTTCAAAGAAAAAATATTTTTAATACACTACTTTTTTGTATTTTAAAAAATATATGTACGTTTCCAGATTTAACAACACTTTTAAATTAAATTAGAATTTAATAGGATTGTTAAATTTAAAAATTTAATTTAAAATTAAACACCTTAGGTACCTACTATTCTATATACTTGAACACGTTACGTATGAAAGAAGCCATTATTATCACGCTGGTCAGCGACATTTATCCAAGACGGCGTGAAAATTATTCGAACGTATTGATGACAAAATTATTTTTATTTATTAAAATTATTTTTAGAATTTACGTAATAACCAGCCGTGGCTGCGCAACAGTCAAAATTGGTTGCGAAATGGCCACTGCACTGCCTAGTAAAAGCTTTTTGTTAGTGTATACTAAAATTCTATCTAGAATGCGTGTGGTGTATTTGTGCAGTGAATGATTCATTTATAAATTTGCCGGGCCGGTATGTGATGACATGTGTAGGTACCTCTTGGTAGACTTGTACCGCCAGCAATGCTCGGTGTAACGAATACAGTGGACAGGGACATGACATACCACTACAGTGTACTTATTGGCGGGATCCGGATGCTGTTCGTATGAAAACTTTCTACTGCATTTTTTCAATAGAATGGCTCTGTTATATGTAGATAAATGGTCCATAAAAAATTTTTCGCCATAAAAATGTTGACGATGAGCAGAAGGGGAACAGAATATAAAACAGAGAGACTGCACATCCAGAAGTAGAGATACACTAGCTGATGAGGATAAGTAATTCCCAAGATTGCTATTTTATTTTATTTTTCATTTATTGGTTTTCTTACAGCCATATAATTAATAAATCATGAAAAAAAACCCAATTATTAATGTACAGAGCCTTGGGCCAATTACAAGAAAACACATATATACAAGAATATTATACAAGGATCGATAAAAAAATTAAAAAAAACAATATGTCAAATAGTGAATTTGTGTGAGTGCGTGTATTTGTTTGTTTTTATGTGTCCGTGTGTGTATGCGTTTTTATGTGTTCGTGTGTGTGTTCACATGTGTGGGAAAAAAAATGTCATCGCGCGAGTTTATACGTAAGGAATTTTGTAAACTGCTCAAAACTTAAATATAAAATATCGAGATCTGCAAAGGCCGTGTCATAGATATCTATAATTCTGTTAATAATATAGTTTTTACCGTAAGTTTGTTCTCCAGTGATTTAAGTGGAAAAGGCGCGGTACTCTTGTTCGTCTCTGCGGGACATTAAAGTGTATCGAATTTAAAATTTCAGGTGAATCTATGCGATTATTAAGTATTTTGTAAAGGTATTTCATATCGCTTATCGTTCGCCTGTCTTCAAGATTAGCTATCTTGTGGTACTAATATGCGTCGTCATAGTTATCGAGGTGGACGTGATTTTTGAAATTCAGTGTTTTTGTGAAAGTCCGCTGATGCGTTCGAGACGCTTTTTATGTATTTCGTAGTACGGAGACCAAATTGGTGATGCAAATTCCAAAATGCTAAGTACATAACAGGAGAATATGAATTTTAAAGACTGAGTGCTATTGAAAGGTTTAGTCATTTGAAGTAGGTAGAATAGATTATGGCGTTAATGTATTCCAGGTATGTCAATTTTGAGTCTAATAGTATGCCGAGATCGCGGATTACTTTGACAGGCGAGACAAGCACATTGTTAATGTTATAATTAAATCCGATTGGGTTTGTATTTCTGGTGAAGGTAACACTATGGCATTTTTTAGGATTAAAAGCCAAGGAATTGAGCGTACAATAGTGTGTCAGCCTCTCTAGGTCATCTTGTAATAATTTACAGTCATTTACGTTTGCAATGCGTCTATATAGTTTCATGTAGAGACCTGTAATTGGCCATCTATATTGTATCAATGTTTTCTATGCTTTTTTTTTGTGCTGTTGGTCTTCCATAAACATTAAATAAATAAATAAATGTCATCAGCGTAGAGGCTGAATTTGGAGTTAAGAAAGCAGGTGCCAATATCATATATATATTTAAAAAAAGTGTCCCCAAGTGACTTTCTTGTGGTACACCAGAAGGAATGAACGACAAGCACGATTTGTAACCCTTTATCACTACTGCCTGGCTACGGTTTTGTAGGTAGGAACACACCCATCTCAGCAGGTCCCCATGTATACCAACAGATGTTAGCTTGTAAATAAGGATTTTATGGTTTACGCGGTCGAACGCTTTTGAGTAATCCGTATATATAATATCTGTTTGCTGTCGCAAATCCATATTAACTGAGATGTCTTGTGTGAAGAGTGTCAAGTTCGTTAGTACTGATAAAACCGTATTGCTCAATAGGAATTTTACTTGAGATTGCCGGATATAATTTTACACATTCGTTTTATCACCTCCCTTATGAATGGGAACAACGAGTGCTCTTTTCCAAATCGAGGGAAATACATCACAAAGTGATTGTTTAAATATCAGGGCGAGTGGTTTGGAGAGAGCGCGAGCATACTTTAAAAAGAAGATTGGAAGTATTGCATCATCACCCGCACCTTTGGAGGTATCTAGCTTATTCAGATATTTATATACAAGTTCCTCTGTGATGTATACGTTACCAATAGTTGCAGGAGTCGAGGAATCCGATAGGCAAGATTCTTCTTGAAGTAGATTAGCCTCGGTTGAGTCGACAACTGGTACATATACAGAGTTGAAGTATTCCGCAAAGCCACTGATAATATTGACTCCACCATTAAATATATAACCCATCTATGTTAACTGCAGTGGAAGAGATTCGCGTTTATTCAGGCTCTTGGCAAACGACCAGAAGAATTTTAGGTTGCCTAAGATACTCTTTTTGCACTTTAGTATGAAGTCTCTAAAGCATTTTCTCTGCAGCACCTTTTGCCGTGCTCTTAGCAACTCGAAATCACGTTTTTGCAAAGGGTTCCCATGCCTTTTCCATAGATTATGGAAATGCGATTTTTCTTTAATCATGTTTATAAGGGAGGTAGTAAACCACGAAGGATATTGTTTTTGGTCAACAATTTTATACGAGGGGACGAAGGCCTCGATAGTGTTGTATAGGGTGTCGTAAAAGTTTTTTACTGCAGAATCGACACCAGTGCAATTAAGCTCCTGATCCCAAACAATTGTGCTTAGACTTACATATATATCTTCATATTGGGCTCGATTAAAATTGAAACCTCCGCGTGGAGCAATCGGGAGGGGATCGACAGTATGCAGTTTAACTTCAATAAATAAAGCAAGGTGATGTATATCTATATTTTGTTACAAGTTTTGTTTTACTCCTGAAAAGAGATGGACCAAAATATTACGCTTTAGACGTTGTTGTCTAATGGCCACTGAACAGTCATTATTCTGAGAATTTTCATACTTTTCCGTGCGTCATATGGACGAGTACTAATGATCGGTAAATATCAAAATAAATATCGTGCATTGTACGTTAGAATACTCAGAAAATAAATCAGGTATGCAAATATCTTATATAAAGGCACACAGCAGACAATTATTGCATTAGACAATATTTTCAAATTAAATGTTGCGGTAAAATTTACCTTATAATCCCAAGAATTATTGTGCAAACCGGTTATGAATAAAGTGTCATCCGTTGTGTAAAACAATAATATTTGATCTTGAATATATCGTAAGATATAATGAAAAGTCCATACAGTTAATATCTTAGATTTTCACGTTACTTGTCAATAATATCTAAATAAATCAATTAACTAAGCAAGGGTTAACCACTAATTCATGGAAAGTAATATTTCCGTTCTCTCAGTAAAAGTTCATATTCAAACTTTCCTTAATACCCTAAGTACCAGTAATAGCCTTGTAAATGTAGTGAACATTAACTAATGGACTCTTTGGTAATGGAATATGGAATAATAGGCCATGTAATCACCAGAGGCTTTTGTTATTTCGGGTAATGAAAAATAAAACCACCCAACAAGAAATAATTACATTTTTCTAACAAGAATTGATGCTACTGAATTGTAATTAAAAAAAAGATAAGATTTTATTACGAACCAATTATGTCATGTGTTATGACAATAGATGAGAGAATCAGGGTTGCCTTGGAAGTCAGACAAAGGCCATCTAACAAATTTCCATAGATTTAACGAATTATATGAATTGTTTAATTAATAAAAAGAAAGTAAAAAAATAAAAATGAAGGTAGGAGAAGGATCAGAAGTGGAAGGAAAAGGTCAGATTTAACTGGCATAAAGAAAGAAAAAATGAGCACAAAGACAAATTAAAATAAATAAGTATACATCTGTATACAAACATATAAAAAGTATACAAACAAAAGGCAACACTACAAATGTACAAATATATATAGTTGACTGTAAGTGGATTGACGTGAGTATCCGAGTTATGTGAAAGGATCTAACATGTATTTTTTTAAGAATACGTTTTTAAAAAGACACACCAATAATATTTTTTATACTAGTATGTGTATATCTATATTTATATTATGTAATTTAGTCAAAAATTTGCTAAAATGTAAAGATATTGAAAATGTTTTAGATAATTTTCAGTTTTTTATTTCCCGTGAGTTATGAAGTCTACCATTAAGATCAGTTTGTCACTATTTTATGATATTAACATGGTAAAGATTAGAATTCATTCAGATATAACATTAAAATGAAACTTTCAGTTCTATACCATTCTTGAAGTGATTAGAATAATAAATAATGTATATAATATTTTTACACATAAAATTATCTAAATGTATTTTTAAATTATCTGCACACTTCGTTTAATTAAAAATCAAATTTGGTTATTTTTGAAACTGGAAATGGAAAAACAACGCACCACTTGATGGGTTTTTAGCGTAATCGATAAAACACATAAAAATCGTGATAATGCCAATGTATGATTAAATTTATTTGAATATTATCTGTCAATAGCCAAGTACCCATATAACAGTATGTAGGTACATTCTATAAAAATACCACTGTCACTTCCTTGTCATTGGCTATTCAACATTATTTAATAGTCACTGACCAATACTTGATAAAGTCAATTTTACAACGCCAACGTGACTAACAATCATTAATTTAATATGTGTACAATGAGTGTTTTTGTAGAGGTAAACTTTAAAATAAAATAAAATAAATAAAAATCGTGGTAAAAGCTTGGGTATTGGTTCTTTTGTATGGTATTCTTATGCCATTACCGTCTAAATATGATTATGATAACAAGATTTACGAAATAAATTTGCACATTTTCTACAGTTGTTCTGGTGTAAGTCTATTCGTGGTGAAATGATAAAACAAACTGAGCACAAATGGCTGTTGCTGGAAAAAGTGTTGCCAATTCGAAAAACAAATCTAAAAAAACACCATATATTTCAAAATGGCATAAAATCATCTTATCAATTAAACCAATACTGTGTGGCCACCATCACAATATTTATGTGTTTTGTGTTAAAGTGTTATTAGTTACTTTAACACAAAACACTTTAATACACCAAGTTACCCCTGATGTCGATATATATATTGAGTTAATTCAATATGGCAGGCACTACATGGACATAGTGTGACATATATGGAATAAAACTCCGTCATACGAATAATATACCTATATATTAATTGCCTTTTTTTATTTTTCTTTCTTTTTTCTATTTATTTTCTTTACATTTTATAAATAAAGAAAATATCAAATTAAAAATATCTATAGCAAAAATTAAGAAAAGAGAAAGAGAAATATATATATAAATATAAACATCACTAATTATTCATTGTCAGTGTCATAATAAAACACTTCACATGGTTTCAATATTATGTCGTTTTCTATTAACCACTTTTTAAGTTCTGGCACTTATTTTGGAGTTTTTAGGCCTGAGGAGAACGTACTTTGTATTTTGTTCAAGAACATTGGAACTCGATTTTAAGTGTCCTCAGACCATATTTGTTTGTTATTCTTGGTATTGTTAATATTTTATTTGAAGCGCATCTTGTGTTTGTGCGCATCTTGTGATCAACTACCTTTTTGTAAATTTCATTTTCGTGATTTTCTTTTATCAGCAGAAATATAACTAGCCCAAGAATTGGCAAAATATTTACGGATAAATAGACTAGTTTAGTATTTTGTCTTTGTTCAAAAACCTGTGGATAATAAATAATAATAAATAATGATAATAGATAATAAATTAGCCTTGATATAAATTATGCCATAGGTCACGTGTGATCGTTGACAATAATTATAAAATTATTTTATTTATGAATTTTGTAGCCTCCTGAAACTTTTTAAAATCATTACTGTAATAGATCTGAGGAACGTATGTCGCGACGCCAGAAAGAGACTGCATGACAGAGAGAGAGAATGTATAAAAAGGCACACGAATGTCGAGTCGAGACTCTTTCTACTACCATTGTTATCGAGACCGCATCTTACTGTATAAACGATTGTCTAAACCCTTATTGTTACCGAATAAATACTTTCGAGAACAAAGTCTTTACTTGGAGCAACCTCATCCCGAAATAAAATTATTACAATTACATTGGAAGTGTACTATAAGTTTACAATACTATACAACAATAACTTAGATTAGAGGTTTAATTCTAGTATTTATAAAATTAATTATGGTATACAACGTTTATACTCATTTCACAAATCTTGTCAAAGAAAATCTACAAATCTAATTAAATAAATAAAATTGCTTTACGAACATTGCCATTTTGCTAGTGAAATATAAAGAATGTAAAAAAAAGAAACAAAAAGCTTCCGAACAGCCAAATGCCCATATATTTACGAGTCTGTACATGTGCCTGTCTTTCCTACAAAAGATGAACAAAAAATGATATATATATATATATATAAATATATATATATATAGTATATATATAAAAGAAACCCGTGTTTCCCTATCCGCCAAGTTTTCTCCACAACCAGCCACAACCACCCACTGGTGGTTATGGTGGTGGATAGCCCTTGGTGTCACATCGAAAACATGCGAGTTTGGTGGGGGTGGCCGTGCATGGGTGAGAGTGGGTGACAAAAATGTGCTTTCTAGCACATTGTTTTGTTTGTTTGATTGTTTCAAAATAGGCGCGCCGACTATAAAGTTCTGGAAGGAGAAGCTTCTAGAAAATTCCCGAAAGTTCTATAAGATTCTAAACTGAGTGGCGGAATGTGTCGGTGTGTCTAGAAGGTAACTATGCATTCGATGAATTTCTTGAAAGTTCTGGAAGGAGAATGTTCTAGAAGGTTCGCGAAAGGTCTATGACAATCCAAACAGTGTACTAAAAATATACGCGTGCGAAACTGCGCGGGCACAGCTAGTTTTTGAATAAAATACATTAATTAAAATACACAATGCGCGTATTTTCCGCTGCGTCTTTTCCGTCGCGTAAAATTGACAAATCAAGTGGGTCGACTCATGATCCGCTTACTGCGTTTGATAAGCACATATCTGCATATATAAGCACATGGAAAGAAATGTAGCGGCGTTCTGCGACTGAAGAGACGCGGCGGAAAACCGCGTAATGTGGCGCCGGGCTAATACATTGATGATAGACAATAGAAAACACATCGCAATAATCGAATAAATTCATTATATCAGAATGTTAATAACAAGGAAAAACATTGATTATTTGTAATAACGAGCTGACAGAGTGTCAAGTAGCAGAAATATAACACATGATAAATTGCATATCCCTATCATAAATACCACAACTGCTCAGCATCACTGCACATTTAGAAGTGTGAAATGGTTTAACGAATTGCCGGTTGAAATGAGGATTGAAAAAATTATGAGGCATTTAAGAAAAATGTTAAAAAATACCTTCAGAGTTAATTTAATAATTATTTTATTATATATGTCTTCTACTTATTGCTATATTTAAAATGTAATAATACTCGTCTCCTACACACGAGTTTATGTCACTCATGTATAAGAGAAATATCCATAATAAGTAACTGTCTATATCTTTATTGTAAAAAAAATGTATTGGTAATAAATTAAAATATATACATACATATATACATGCAAAAAACCTCGCATATATTCAGGCTGTAATAAAATATTTGCATTAGAAAATGACTATTAACGTTTTTACTACTGAAGCAGTACCTTTATAGTTAGATATTTTTATTATTAAACTGAAGAGACGAAATATCTTGGTACTATGAGATTACTTGATACAATAATTATAGAATTGTTTGTGTTATTTTGAACACGCCTTCGTGTACGAGTGCTTGTAAAAATTATATTGTTCAGGGTATAACCCGATCGTGAAAAAGTATTGTCGTTTTTCACCATTTAATAGCGTCAGTAAAACATAAAAAGGTAATAATTATTTTTTATTCAATATTTTTTTCTTCATTCCACAAACTTCTAGACCGCCGGGCAATTACATGATTGCAGAGATATGAATAGAAATTCTAACAAATCGATAAGATATTGGGTGAGTAATCCGGGCCAACCCAAATGTTGCGTGATATCCGTGTGTTCAACAGTACGGGCGGTTTATACTATTTTTACATTTTTTTACAATCAGCCCTTTCGTTATCCTTAACCCGTGAGTTGAATATTCTAGTAAATTTGCAATGGTAACTCAAATGGCTCCCTGTATTAATTATAACAATTTATTTAATTTATTGATGAAGGGACCATTGTACCTAGTAGTTAATGCAAAGTGTTTTCTTGTTAAGTATATAAAATTAGCCGTAAATCCCTGAAAAATAATTAATAATGACCCTCGCGTGTAACCTGAGCCGTGCGCTGATTGACTTATCACACTAGGGAGACCGGGCCTCATTAGCGGCTGGTTATCGTCAGTATTGTTGTATATAATTCCAGCCTGATTCCAGAGAGTTACGGGCAAACAGACGGACATTCAAAATTAGTATGGTGGATTAGAGTATCCCATAAGCGGTACTTTTCTTTCAAAACGTACCGTCGGTCGTCTTTCGTCAAAACGTACCGCTTATGGGACGCTCGCCTTAGTTTCGCTATCACTAAATTATTGTCAAAAAACATTGCTGCGGGAGGCAAGTGAAACACTAAAACAATTTATACAAGTCACTGAAAACGAATTAAATCGGAACAAATACATTTAAGTTATTGGATTTATATTTCTAGGATATTTCTACACTTATTATTACACTGTTTCTTAATTCGCACTAATTTACGCTGCTTTCATTGCTTCATTTGCTTTCGAGAAAATTCTGTTTCACAGAAATTTCACAAGTAGATATTTTCTTGATTTATTGTCGCTGGTATCGCACCCTCCGCTTTTTATAGTGTTAGATCGCCGTCAACAATGGAAGAACAGACGCGCGATGCCTTCGTTTGTATAGGTAAATAAATGTCTTTCTCGATGTTTCGATAATAATTTTAGAATTTACGATAACAACCCAGCCGTTCCAAGATTTATGTGGGTCATCCTAGAATTTTCTTCCAATTTTAGTGTAAAAGGTACAGAGTACTGTAAAAGCGTCGATTACGTGTAATTATATCCGATTACTATCACGTTACATTATATTTATTACCTTATTATCAGGATTATTTGCTCATCGTATTTATCCAGTTTTAATACATCATAACGCCAATAAACTATTTCTGAGATAATCAAATTGAATAAATTCATTTTTAATTGGTTGATAATTGGAGTAATTTCCCCACGTACGGAAAATGGAAGAAATTTGTCCTAGATATGATTCCAAAACAATTAATTCGTAATTGAAAAGCCTTCTGTAATGTAAGTGAGATAAGTATGTAGTAAATTATGATGACACCGTTTTGATAACAATTGAACACCTGAATAATTAATTGTAAATCAGCAGTATAACACCAGAATTTATCAATCTCGAATTCAAAATAAATTTTATCGAAACTGCAAAATGAGTGTATCGACTTTGTGGGACCTTCCATTATTGTTTTATAATGAATTGTATTTGAAAGATCTTTCTTTATATTTAGTGCTAGCTTTTAAAACATAAATTGCATGTAAACAAACTCAATCAGATTTTTAAATAATTATAATAAATTTAAGATAATCGTTAACTTTGTAAAATTATTGAATAAAAAAGTCCCAAGTCATTCAGTCATAAAAGGCCCACAAAGTGGAGCAATTTTCTTCACTTTTAAAACATCGAAAGTTTGGTAATTTATTAATCAATTATTTAATTTAGTTTGTGTTATTTTAATAAGATATCCGTATTTAAAATATACGTAACCTGATGAATAAATTTTCAAATGCGATATTTCAGTACAAAAATGTGATAAAAAACGCAAGAGAAGATATGAGCAAAATTGGTGAAATTTGCTCAATCTGCTAGACGATCGTCTTAACTGCTAGTATTAGGTCCTTACATATGAAATTGGCGTTTTGCCGTTCTGGCAAATTTGATCTCAAATATCTTCTCTTTGGTTAGGAATTCCAAATCCAAATTTATACAGCTATTTACTCATGTATTTGTGTTTTGAAAATTATAATTCATTTGTTTTTTCCTTAATTGTTTTTTTCTTTGCGTCACTCAGTTTACAAAATGAAAAACTTGAAATATCGCGTTATTTACGAGTACGAGTTCCACCGTGGCACCAGTGCTGCAGAAACGGCTCGAAGGATTAATGATGTGTATGGCGACGGTGCCGCAAAAGAAAACACAGTGCGTTTTTGGTTCCAACGTTTTCGTTCTGGAAATTTCGACCTGCAGAACAAGCCCCGTGGACGGCCGGAGACCAAAGTTGATAATGAAGAATTGAAGGCTATTGTGGAAGCGGATCCATCGCAAACCACATCCGAGTTAGCTGCAGGCTGCGGTGTTAGTGATAAAACTGTTTTAATCCACTTGAAGCAAATTGGTAAGGTGAAAAAGCTTGAAAGGTGGGTACCTCACGAATTGAGTGAAGCAAATCAACAAACGCGCGTTGACTGCTGCGTTGCATTACTCAACCGGCACAATAATGAAGGGATTTTAAATCGAATCATTTTACCTGTGATGAAAAGTGGATCCTGTACGATAATCGGAAGCGCTCATCGCAATGGCTGAACCCTGCCGAACCAGCCAAACCATGCCCCAAGCGAAAATTGACTCCAAAAAACTTACTTGTGAGCGTTTGGTGGACTAGTGCTGGTGTCGTTCACTACAGCTTTCTTAAATCTGGCCAGACGATTACGGCAGATGTCTATTGTCAGCAACTGCAAACCATGATGAGGCTGGTTAATCGCTCTAGGCCACTGCTGCTTCATGATAACGCTAGACCACACACTGCACAACAGACGGCTACC